>VKOC01001272.1:0-20438 GCA_009364415.1 Spea multiplicata | reverse complement strand
ATTTATATAGATTTTCCAGACTTTCCCAGCACCATAGAGCATACTATTAGGTGTACAATTTTGTATAATTGTTATGCCTATGGTTTAACGGGTTTGGGGTTGTGAACGGGGGCAGGAGGATTATACTGACTAGATGTTATGCTAGGGCAATGGGAAGTAAGGTTTTTTTAAGAATTTTTTTATTATCTTTTTTTATTTTTTTTAAAAAATGTATTTTAATTTATTTACATTTTTTTGTATTTTTTATATATTTTTTTGCACAGTAATGGTTAGAAGTCCTCCTAGGGACCTCCTGAACATCCCCGTGATGTCACAATGACATCACAGCTCACATTATAATTTTTTTAGTATTATTTATATTATTTTAATGATTTATTTAATATTATTTTAAATGACTAACCGTTTTTTTCCCCCCAGCTTTTCTGTTACAGATCAGGAGGGGGAGTGAGAGAGATGGTTTCCCACTCCCCTCCCCGCGATCCCCCTGCACCGATCACACTGTGATCTCTATGCAGGTCCTCACAGACCTGCATAGAGATCGCAGCGTCTCTGTGCCTCATCCTCCGATGACCTTCCGAGTTACGTCAGCAGTGACGCAACCCGGAAGGGAATGCCCGATCGCGCGTTTGGCCGTGCCTACTTTGGTCCCTGAATGGCATCACATTCTTTTTACTTGTGTATTTGACTTGTGCACGTGTGCAAGCAAAATTGATTCGGGCAACACTTTTGTTCATTTCTTATGTGTTTGTTTCCCAACTGTTCGTTTTGGATAAAATTCGAAAGTCTTTTTTTGGTTTAAAACGACATTCAGGGGGGCGTTCCCAAAAGGAGGAGATCCCTGACACCTTCTGGACTTAACTTTCATTATAGAAATACTATAAATAAAATATACTATTCAAATACTTTCAGTAGGTATCAATCTCAGCCTTTACTAAGCTAACTGTCACTGTCTCACACTCGCACTCTCATCAGCGTAGCTGGGAACTGGTGAGCTCCGACTACCTGGAGCCTACCATTTGCGGGATGCGATCAGGACTACGCGCTCACATCACCCCATTTAAAGGGGAAATGGGAGTTTAGTGGGGCTTGTCGGGACTCGAGTGTTGACCCGGAGAACTGGGGAAGCAAAGTTTCTCCCGGAGAGTTTCCAGGTATGCTTATCAGTCCGTAACTGCTGCTACTGGCAAGTTAAAATGTGGTCCACACACACATATACAGTATATATATAATGCTTGTCCCTTCCCTTATAAATGCTGAGTGAAAAAAGTAAGGAAAAACTTCTACAGGTTGTTGGACCCATCAATCACAGCCATAATAGTCAATGAGATCATCCCCGTTTTTTAGGCTACTTCTACCTATTAGTTTTTGACATGTACCGTCCCACACACAGTCCCTCCGACTTTACCTTATCAGCATACCTGGGAAATTCTGTGCTCCGGCTACCCGGGGTCAAACCCAGAGAGTTCCCAGGTATGCTTATCAGGGAGCACCACAACAGCTTAAAATGGTGCTAAAATGGCTTGTAATGGTGCTAAAATAGCTGCTACACTTGGCAACTATTAACAAATCCAAAACATTTTTTGCCACTTTTACAAATTTGTTTTCGTTGGTTTCGTCAGAGATTGCCTTCATTTTTATTGATTTGTAAGAATCCACAAAACATGCAATTTTCGTTAACAATAAAATTTGCATGAAAACTAATGCACACGTCTATTGTGTATCGTTAGTATGTATTTAAACCTGTATACAGTATTGGACAGTGCAGGGCCGGCCCAAGACATAATGCCGCCCGGACAGAGGAGAGGGGCGCCGAGCGGGTACTGCCAACATGGTAAGCAAAAACCACTCAGCGCCCCTCTCTCTCCTGTGCTTTAAAAAAAAAAAAAAAAAAAAAAGCGCTTGAGGCGGCAAAGTGCTGCCTCTTCAAAAGTGCCGCCTGGGGCAATTGCCACACTCAGCTCCAAGGTAGGGCCGGCCCTGGTGCAGTGTTTGAAAAATTCTAGGTATTACTAAGATATTTCAGGTTGTATTATTTCTTGTTCCATCTCCAAGCCCAATTTTCATTATCAAGCTTTCCATTCCCCGGGGGGGGGGGGGGGGTTTGGTTTCTCCGTTACACAATATAAGAGGGCCTCAGGTTACTGTCACTTCTCACACTTTTACCTGCAACACAGCAGTGAGACAAGGTAGGAGCAAATCATTCGTCTTTCATCAGTCATTTCTTTCTGGTTTTAAATTGTTTTTTTCTTCACAGCGGGGAGTTATTATTTGTTTTTTCATAGTGACAGATGTCTATTTCTATAACAGTTAGATATTGATGATCAGTTTGAAAGGACTGCAACAAATGCGTTAACCATGTAAACACGGATATATTTATTCAGATATATCGTTCTATTATTAACTTGCCGAGATCATTGCTGACATTTTTCCATATAGATATGTACTAATTTACAGAGGCTGCCTGGGGTGCCTGAATTAGGAGGCACCTGGCAGTGGCGTATTTTTTTCTAAGAAGGAAGGTTTGAAGTGGTGGCAGCCCTTTTGGCACTTTTCTAGGCATCAATCACACTATTTGGACCAAAATCCATGTGCCCCTCCTTTCAGAACTTGGAACGCTTGCTGAGTATCACAGTCTTCTACAGCCCCCCAAAAAAGTGACAATAAAGTTTAGAAGAAATAGCAGGGCAAATCAGAAAATGTGTTTATAAATTAAATTGCCTAAATATTGTGTATAAACCACAATACATATTATTGTCTATTGTTTCTCTCTATGTTGTAATATATATTATTTTTCTCAATGTGTTATTATTTTTTTGTTTACCTTTTATATCTCATCTTAATGTTGAAACTATCTAGCTACATTTTATCATTGGACAAAAACTCAAGATATTATTTTATTATTTGCTTGATTAAATTGATTAATAAATGACAGCAAATTAGCAGATGCTGCGAAAAACTAAATGTCCCATCAGTCTGTATGAAAAATAATAAAGAGAATACAATGAATATATACTGACTACCCATAAACAGTACGTGAAGCAAAGTTCTTCCAGACTGCTCAGTTAAGAAGGGAAATTAGATTATATGATGCACCATGTGCATGTTCTACATTAATGAAGTTTATTTAGATAGTAAGCTCCTGTGAGCAGGGCCCTCCTCACCTTTTGTCTCATTCATGTTTAAAAATAGTATTGGGATTTAACTTGTTTATGATGATTATCTGCGCTATTAACCTTTTCTCTATTTTAAGGTCTATCTCTTACAAGAAGGATTGAGCTGACCATGTATGTTGGATAGAGGCGAATAAACCGTCAGGGCTAAGCTAGCTTAATGTACAATTAACTTGATGAGCTTGCGTATCGATTTACAACGCAGACTGTAATTATACATTATACAGGGCCAGCCCTTTGCACATAATACACCCTGTGTTATGTATATTTATTTTAATACAAATGCTATTCTCCTACAGAAAACACTGTATCGAAATGAAATCAGAACGTAAGCAGAATGTCACAGAATTTTCAATCCAAGGTTTGACCGATATCCCCGAATTCCAAATCCCAATTTTTTTACTATTTCTGCTCAGTTATATTGTTGTTTTATTGGCGAACATAACAATTATTGTGGTTATTTTGAGTGATTCTCAACTTCACACTCCTATGTACATTTTATTGTTGAACCTTTCGCTAACCGACATAGTTAACGTCTCAGATATTCTTCCAAACTTTTTAAGGACTCTCCTAACTCTGCATAAGACTGTTTCCTTTGTGGGATGTATAACTCAGATGTATATTTTTATATCTCTAATACTCACTGAAATGCTCACTCTTACAGCCATGGCTTATGACCGATACGTGGCAATTTGTCACCCTCTTCATTATTTTATCTTTATGAGTTTAAGACATACAGTTATATTTGCGGTTGCTTCATGGACCATCGCTTTCTTGAATCTCACAGGATATGCTGTCCTTATATCCGAACTGTCCTTTTGTAAATCACATATTATTGATCACTTTTTTTGTGACGCTATACCATTGCTGATGATCTCCTGCAGTGACACCTTCAAGATAGAAATGTTAACCTATGTAGAAGGGACACTACTTGACATCCCTGCTTTCCTGCTCACTTTCATTTCTTATATTTTTATTATCTCCTCCATTCTCAAAATACAAACTTCAGAAGGTCGAAAAAAGGCATTTTCTACCTGCACCTCCCATCTGACCTGTGTTTCTCTCTTCTATGGAACTTCAATTCCTTTGTACATGAGACCCACATCAAGCCTTTCTCCAAAAAATAAATATTTTTCTCTACTATATGTTGTCTTGGTCCCAATGCTTAATCCTGTTATATACACACTGAAAAACCAGGATATTAAAGAAGCTTTGAAGAAAACAGTGAATAAAATGGTGTTCTTAAGGCCACATTAGTGTTAATAATACTTCTACGTCAAATAAGTCAACGCCCCAATTGTCTTAATAAGAAACATGTAACCTGTTCAAAAACCTGTGTAATTTACCTTTTTGTGGAACGTCAGGGCTGGATTGATTGGGTAATTATTGGAATAGAATGTATCTAGGGTTTTAGAATTGCTTAATACATACACAAAGAGCAGCTTATTCCATGTTATAGAGACTTTTAGATACACGACCATAAATATACATGAACCTATTAAGGGGGAATAGAGTTTATGTGTAAGATATACTTATGAGTAAATGCCAAAATAAACACATTTGAATTGGAAGCCAATCTGCTGCCTTTCTACTTTTCTTGTATTACTAAACATGGTAAGCTGGTAACGTGTAGAGCTTAGTCATGTATGTGTCTTTTGAATACAATGAAGATCTACATTTCAGTTGACATTACATGCTGTGTTCTGTAATTGAGTTCTATTATACCACAGAATTAGGGGGCTAAAAATGCAGGGGCTAATATTAATATATATCGGCAGCAGGGTATAACATAAGTATATATCCGCAGCAGGGGCTAATATTAATATATATCCGCAGCAGGGGCTAATATCAATATATATCAGAAGCAGGGGCTAATATTAAAGAATGAAAAATAACTGCCAGTTCAGCTGTTATTTTGAAATCATATTTCAATCACGGTCTTTACTTCAGAGAGATAAGTATATGTACTTAATGCATGTAGTTAAATGCATGTCTAACACAATATATATGTAACCCCTTTCTGCCCTAGTCCTGGCGACCAACGGTAGTTGGCAGAAGTTACATCTTCTTTTTTTTGACGCTGACAGGGATCCTTGAGCCTCCGCCATAGTTGGGAGAGCGGGACATCTTGTTCTAACACAGTGCCTCCACTCAGTGCAACTTCTATTTATAGGAAGCCCATCCCACTGAGTAGATAAGTACCCTCCACTTAATAAAACCTCAAAGACATGAAATAAGTACAGACATGGAAATACAGGCTGTATTGTGGTTAAAGAGATACGCATATAACAGCAGAAATAACCATGCAGTTCCTGGCTAATGTGCAATGATGATAAAGTCCCTTGTATAGGAATAATACAGTCACAAGAGTCTTTAGCGGCAGGAATGCCAATAAAATTCCCTTAATAACATGGAAGAAATATGTTTAAACAGTTATAAAATCATGGGTACCTGCAGGTAATTTATGTGCACAACGTTGCCCTTACAAAAAAATGACTGCAGTTTTTCTGAAGTAATACTGCAGTTTTTTGGACATGAAAAAACTGCAATACTGCGCATTTACTGCAGTTTTACTGCATTTGTACTTCACTGTACTAAGTTATTTTTGTATGGAAGTACAAATGCAATAAAGCTGCAGTACATTGAAGTACAACTGTAGGTTTGCAATATAAAAAAAGTGCACAAAATGTGCAGTAATAATGCAGTACAGTGAAGTACAAATGCAGTAAATGTGCAGTATTGCAGTTTTTTCATGTCCAAAAAACTGCAGTATTACTTCAGAAAAACTGCAGTCATTTTTTGCAAGGGTGGGGGCCTTGGATGTTGGTAGCGCTACCCAGATACAATGAGGAAAAAGTCTGAAGTAATCTCTGTAGATGGTACCTTTGAGTGACCCCTGTAACTGCAGATATCTCCACTTCTAACAAACAAGGAAAACCGGCTAGGTGCAGATCCAGAAGTCCGGCAAAATGGAGGGCAGGAGCAGGATAGCAATCCTTTCTCTTCCTTTTACTGACAGGCTGTGAAAACTGCAGAAAGTTCCAGAATCTGCAGGGAGCTGAACATAAAATGACAGTCTTCTAACTCTTGTACTTGCAGTGCATTAGACCTCCCTTGCTTTTATTTCAATGTCCCAGCAGAAGTCGATAATCAGGAAAAAAACAGTAGGAATTCACTTTCTTTTTGCAGAGCCAGAGAACATGGCTTCCCCCCTGTCCTCTTCTTCTTGCCACTCTCACCCCTCCTCCTTACATGACATGGAAAAAGGGCAAAGTTCAAAATCACCAACTTAAAGCAAACAGCAAAATATAGCAGTCTGTTACACACATATATAATATAATATAAAATCCTATAATATATATATTATTATATATAGATATATATATATATATATATAGTATATGTACCGTTTTATAATAAACTCCTACTTTGGTCCCTGTCTCTCCATGTGCCCCCCAAATATGATAGCTGGAGATGCCACTGGTGGCATCACGTTCTTTTTACTTGTGTATTTGACTTGTGCATGTGTGCGAGCAAAATCGATTCTTATGTGTTTGTTTCCCAACTGTTCGTTTTGGATGAAAAAAAGGAGGAGATCCCTGACACCTTCTGGACTTGCCTTTCATTATAGAAATAATAGGTTCCCCTAGAGTTAGGACAATGAAAGAGGTGCGACATTTTCTACACTAAAATAAGCGATTCAAATACTTTCAGTAGGTATCAATCTCAGCCTTTGCTAAGCTGTCACTGTCTCACACTCGCACTCTCATCAGCATAGCTGGGAACTTGTGAGCTCCGACTACCTGGAGCCTACCATTTGCGGGATGCGGACAGGACTACGCACTGACATCACTCCATTTAAAGGGGAAATGGGAGTTTAGTGCGGCTTGTCGGGACTCGAGTGTCGACCTGGAGAACTGGGGAAGCAAAGTTTCACCCAGAGAGTTTATCAGTCCGTAACTGCTAAAAACTGGCAAGTTAAAATGTGGTCCACACACACATATACAGTATATATAATGCTTGTCCCTTCCCTTATAAATGCTGAGTGAAAAAAGTAAGGAAAAACTCCCACAGGTTGTTGGACCCATCAATCACAGCCATAACAATCAATGAGATCATCCCCGTTTTTTAGGCTACTTCTACCTATTAGTTTTTGACATGTACTGTCCCACACACAGTCCCTCCGACTTTACCTTATCAGCATACCTGGGAACTTCTGTGCTCCGGCTACCCGTGGTCAAACCCAGAGAGTTCCGAGGTATGCTTATCAGGAAGCACCAACACGGCTTAAAATGGTGCCAAAACTGCTTGTAATGGCTGCTACACATGGCAACTATTAACAAATCCAAAACATTTTTCGTCACATTTACAAATTTGTTTTTTGTTGGTTTTGTCAGAGATTGCCTTCATTTTTATTGATTTGTAAGAATCCACAAAACATGCAATTTTCGTTAACAATAAAGTTTGTACAAAACCTAATGCACAAAGTCTATCATTAGTATGGATTTAAACCTTTATACAGTATTGTGCAGCGTTTGAAACATTCTAGGTAAAGATATTTCAGGTTGTATTATTTCTTGTTCCATCTCCAAGCCCAATTTTCATTGTTAAGCTTTCCATTCCCCGGGGGGGTTTGGTTTCTCCGTCACACAATATAAGAGAGCCGAAGGTTACTGTCACTTCTCACACTTTTACCTGCAACACAGCAGTGAGACAAGGTAGGAGCAAATCATTCGTCTTTCATCAGCCAATCTTGATATAAAAGTAAGGCTTTTTGGCTTTAAGTTGTTTTTCTCCACTGTGGGCAGTTATTATTTGGTTTTGGTATAGAGGGATGTCTATTTCTATGACAGTATTACATATGGGATGACCAGTTTAAAAGGATCACAACACATTTGTTAACCATATAAACATGAATATATTTATTCAGATATATTTTCACTTATAGATATGGAGTATGTATTAAAGTACAGGGGTCCTAAATTAGGAGGCATCTGGTAGTGGCATATTTTTTCTAGAGAGACAGGTCCAAAGTGGTGGCAGCCCATGGGCTACTTTACTAGGCATCAATCATACTATTTGGACCGAAATCCCTGTGCCCCTCTGACCTCTCCTTTCAGAGCCCGGTATGCTTGCTGAGTATATCACAGTGTAATTCATACCTAAAAAGTTACAATAAAGTTTAGCTAAAACATCAAGGCAAAGGAGAAAATATGTTCATAAATTAAGTTGCGTAAATACATAATAATTGGGTATTAACAAGACAAATAAATTAGTCAAGCCCTATTCAATTTTATATATTCTTTTATGTTGAAAGCACCATTATATTTCCTAGCTCCAATCACATACAACACACATTTAAAACATCCTAGTAGAAAACTTTAGGAGATGAAATGATATATTTTTATATTGCGAAATTATATATTTTTTGCGATCAGTTATCTAACCATTAATTTAATTTAGATTTTATTTATTTATGTTTTATTGTCTATTATTCTTCTCTATGTTTTAATATCTGATGTATCTTCAATCTTAATGTCTGGTTGACACTATCTACATTTTGCCATAGAATTAAAGCTTTGCAGATAATACACCTTGAGTTGTATTTGTTTATTTTAAATTGTAAGCTCGTTTGAGATTGTCTCTGTAAGTCAATTTGTTATGTTACATACTACTTGTTATGTCCTGTCCTGTCTACACGCTACAGACTTTGACGGCGCTATATAAAACAATAAATAAAAATAATACAAATGCTATTCTCCTACAGAAAACCTTATATCAAAATGAAATCAGAACATAAGCAGAATGTGACAGAATTTTCAATCCAAGGCTTGACGGATATCCCTGAATTCCAAATCCCAATTTTTTTATTATTTCTCATCAGCTATATTGTTGTTTTATTGGCGAACATGGCTATTATTGTGGTTATTTTGAGTGATTCTCAACTTCACACTCCTATGTACATTTTATTGTTGAATCTTTCACTAACCGACATAGTTAACGTCTCAGATATTCTCCCTAAGGTTTTAAATATTCTCCTTACTCGGCACAAGACTGTTTACTTAGCTGGATGTATAACTCAGATGTATGTTTTCGTCTCACTAACACTTATTGAAATGCTCATTCTTTCAGCCATGGCTTATGACCGATATGTGGCAATCTGTCACCCCCTCCATTATTTTATCTTTATGAGTTTAAGACACACTGTTGCCTTTGCAGTTGCTTCATGGACCATTGGTTTCTTGGATCCCACAGGACATGCTGTCCTTATGTCCAAACTGTCCTTCTGTAAATCACATATTATTGATCATTTTTTTTGTGACGTTACACCATTGCTGAAGATCTCCTGCAGTGACACCTTCAAGATAGAAATGTTAACTTATGTAGAAGGGACACTAATCGACATCCCTGCATTCCTGCTCACATTCTTTTCTTATGTATTTATTGTTTCCTCTATTTTGAAAATACAATCGTCAGAAGGTCGAAAAAAAGCATTTTCTACCTGCACCTCCCATCTGACCTGTGTTACTCTCTTCTATGGAACTTTAATGGCTTTGTACATGAGACCCACATCAAGCCTTTCTCTAAAAAATAACAAATTTTTTGCTCTAATATATGTTGTCTTGATCCCAATGCTTAATCCTATTATATACACACTGAAAAATCACGACGTTAAAGAAGCTTTGAAGAAACTTATGAATAAAAAGGTGTTCTTAAGGCCACATTAGTGTTCATAATCTCATATGTCAGATAAGTCAACCCTCCAATTGTCTTAATTATTGATTAATAAAGATATATACAGTTCATTTTTACTTTATACTTTGGTACAAAGAACAGTTTAAAATGACTCATTCCATGTTATAGAGACTTTTAGATACACAACCATAAATATACATGAAATTAAGGGGAAGTAGAGTTTATGAGTAAGGTATACTTATGAATAAATACCAAAATAAATACTTTTTAATTGGAAGCAAATCCAGAGTGCCTTTCTTCTTTTTTGTATTACTAAACATGTTAAACTGGAGAAGTATCCGGTGAGTACACTGTAGACCAAACATGGGGCTTTTTTTGGAAGTAGAGTACATTTCAGAATGCCTTTTTGAATAGAATGGTATCTACATTGTAGTTGATTTAATAATTGATTTCCATTATATTGCCGAATTAAGTGAGTTAAAAAAAATCTGTCATTTTGTGCCTGGTGTTATCTGTTCTGATATCACAGAGATAATCAGAATAATTTACTTAGTAATACACAGTAGACTTGTGCATTCGGATTCGTAAGAATTACATATTTACCTAATTTTGGTCATTTGTACTAAGCCATGAAGCCAGACTCCCCCATGAATCGGACAAAAATGAAGCAAAAAGTTCCCAATTTTCATCTGAAATATGTGGGCCCACAGTCACTCACACTGTCATTCTCCTTCATGTTCTCTCATATTCTCTGCTGACCATTTCTGCTTCTGCCAAACACGTCTGCTTCCGCATGTTTTTCTATCTTTTATCTTCTCCCTTTTCTTCATTCTACAATCTTAAATCTTCTATCTTTGTCCGCATCTCCAGGGATGTAACCTGTCGGGATCTTCGGGGGAGAGGACGTAACGGAACTTAGGACAAAATGACGGAGCTTTTCGTGACATCTTCTCCCCAGATTGGAGGATCAGGGAGATGACGTCAGCGGAAGCCCCGCCATTTTGGCAATGACATGCTATTTCAGGACAAAGATGACACAGACAAGCTATTTTGGGGTAAAGGTATCACAGCTGTTTCTGGGTGTAACAGGTTCACCAAGAGAGCTGTAGTAACTCCCAGAGATCACCCACATGTATCCTCCTGTTGGGATGTTGTGTCCTGTGCAGTTCCACAGGTTGCAGACCTCAAAGGTTGGCCTTGTTCCAGACCATGGCTACTTAAACTGCCAGCTGCAGCAGGATTTGGCAGAGCTCAAAATGGCGCCAAGAACAGCACCAGAGCTGTAATTAGGCATCTTGGCACATAGGGCAAGGCCAGAGGTCACATCCAGATGTGATGTTACACGTGCTTCTAGAAGCAGAGAGAATCATACAGAAGTATAAGGTGCCCCCAATTGGTCAAGTAATCCTTGAGTACAGTAATTAACATTGTCAATTGCCATTGAACTTGTCTTTCTGGGTGTAGTGTTGAGATGCTAACTTTCCTTAAAATGAAAGAACACCTTCCAAACATGTAGGATAGCCAGTCTGAAATGTTTATATAAGTTATGACAGACTTGCTTTCATGTCTGCAAACAATGCATCATACCCCTAATATTTCAGTGGAAGGGGAAGGTGTTTAGGAAGAGGTGGAAGCAGGCAGGACTCAAATATAAGTGAGTGGTAACAGAGGCATGGCCACATGCTCACCTTAGCTTGTGGCACCCAGCTGTAGGACATCTAGTCAGAGAAGACCTCCAATATACATTTTTACAGATAGTGTTATTATTAGTAGAAAGGCTGGCCTTAGGTGTTGAGGTGCCCTGTTCTGGACTACTTCTCTGGCGCCCCCCTAAAAAAAAGGAAACAAATCTTGTAACAAACAACTAGTTTTAATTACAGATTATTTGTATGCAAGTTCCAAAAGTACAATAATATATAACTGGTAACAATAATGTATGTTAAAATACATTAAATATAGGAAAAAAACAGCTAAAAGTGCAAACATTTTTTCTTGAAAAATTGCTTGTGCTTGTGCCATCGTTGCCTCTCCCCAAATCACTTCTACATCTATGATACATAAAACACTTATTCACTCGTTCATTTACATAATTCATTCACACAATTATTCATTCTCTCACTCATCCACACAAATCATTTACACATATTCATTAATGCATTCTCACAATTCATTCACACAATTGATCCACACATTAATTCATTCATTCTCTCACTTATTCACACAATTCATGCACACACCAATGCATTCATTCTCTCACTCATTCACATAATTCATCCACACATTAATTCATTCTCTCACCTATTCACACAATCCATCTACTTCATTACTTCTACCCCCTCTCCTCCCCCTCTCACTATCTCCCTCCTCTCCTCCCCTTCTCACTATTTACTCCTTATCCTCCTTTCTCACATCCACTCCCTTTCCCCCCTTCTCACTATCTACTCCCCCCTTTGTAGTTTACTTACCCTGCAGAAGTCCTATCGTGGGAGTGCAAGGCCTCTAGCTATCTGCCCTGCTGTGACGTGCGCAGCTTCACTGCTTAGTGTCCTGATATGATGTCATTTTCCGACGCTCATCTTGAAGCGGCAGAACCGCGACTGAGGCCACCACCACAGTCAGGGAAGCGCCAAGGCAGGTGGCGGTAGGGAAAAGAGATGACAAAGGGGGCCGAGCGGTTGCTGAAAATGTTTTCATGAGTAACCATATGGCACCCCTCTCTTCCGCTCCCTGCCGCCTGGGTGCCGTGCACCCGCCTCATCACGGCCCTGGCCTTGGTGATGGGATGGCCTCCACTGCTGCAATGGCGCCCTTGCAGCCGCACAGCTTGCATACCCCAAAGGCTGGCCCTGATTAGTAGGGCATCACATTCTGTTTTAATTTGATATAATCGGTATGTTTTTAAAGCTGTATACAGCATTTTGCAGTGTTGAAAAAATTCTAGGAGATTACAGGTTGTATTATTTCCAACTCTCACACCCAGTTTTCATTGTTAAGCTTTCCATTCCCTGGGGTGTTTGGTTTCTCTGTCACACAATATAAGAGAGCCGAAGGTTACTGTCACTTCTCACACTCTTTTACCTGCAACACAGCAGTGAGACAAGGTAGGAGCAAATCATTCGTCTTTCATCAGTCAATCTTGATATAAAAGTAAGGCTTTTTGGCTTTAAGTTGTTTTTCTCCACTGTGGGCAGTTATTATTTGGTTTTGGTATAGACAGATGTCTATTTCTATGGTAGTATTACATATGGAATGAACAAGTGTGTTAACCATGTAAACATGAATATATTTATTCAGATATATTTTTTCATATAGATATGGAGTATTTATTAAAGTACCTCCTAAATTAGGAGGCATCTGGTAGTGGCATATTTTTTCTAGAGAGACAACTCTGAAGTGGTGGCAGCCCATGGGCTACTTTACTAGGCATCAATCATACTATTTGGACCGAAATCCCTGTACCCCTCTGACCTCTCCTTTCAGAGCCCGGTACGCTTGCTGAGTATATCACAGTGTTCTTCATACCTAAAAAGTTACAATAAAGTTTAGCTAAAACATCAAGGCAAAGGAGAAAATATTTTCATAAATTAAGTTGCGTAAATACATAATAATTGGGTATTAACAAGACAAATAAATTAGTCAAGCCCTATTCAATTTTATATATTCTTTTTTGTTTAAAGCACCATTATATTTCCTAGCTCCAATCAAAGACAACATGCATTTAAAACATCTTGGTAGAAAACTTTAGAAGATAACAGGAAGTGAAATTATATATTTTTATATTGCAAAATTATATATTTCTGCCATGCTTTTAATTTAAAAAAAAAAGCATTTTTTTTTGCGATCAGTTATCTAACCATTCATTTATTTTTTATTTTATTTATTTATGTTTTATTGTCTATTATTCTTCTCTATGTTGTATCTTCGGTCTTAATGTTGTAACTAGATTTGTGCATTCCATTTCGTATGAACTTGTTTTTTTAACGAACATTTAAGTGTGAGACAGTAACAGCGTAGCACAGGCTGAGATTGATGCTCATTACTCATATACTGCAATCTAATTCATAAAGTAATGAAAGATGAGTTTAGTGCAGAAAATTTAGCGGTGTGGGGCGTATTGCAGAAACTGTAGTGTACTACTGTAGTGGATGTATATAATGTATATATACCACATACCCATTTATTTTAACGCAAAACCTCTAGTTTTCGGTTAACACTATATATATATATATATATATATATATATATATATTATAAATAATTAGGGATTTGACCTCTTGCATAGTTGAGACAGTTGCCAATTTGCTCTATTAGTAAAAACTCCAATTTGTGGACTATACAATACTTTGTATTATCTTCCTATCCAACTGCTGTTTAAAATTAAAAGCCTGATAATGAGTAGTTTAAGACAGTTGCCCATTTATGCAACCAGCCAAACCTCTAATTTGTGGACAGGTTATTTTTTTATCTTTCTATCATATCTAATATTATTCTTCATTGATAAGTAGATTTTGGCAACAAAACCTGTCATTTTATATAATATATAAGATTGTGAAAATCCAATCCTGGAATACGTTCTTTTACGATGATAAATATGGTATTCAAACTATATAACTCAAAGACCTTCATTAAAGACTTCTGTGAGGGGGAGAGATAAAGACTTTATGTAAAGTCTTAAATCATTGTATTTTTTCTCACCTGAAGACAAGCAGATCCTGGAATACAAATAAGAATAATACCCATTTCTGTCTCTAGGGGCGCTGCAGGGAAAAAGGCTTCCGTTTAGTTTGGTTGTGGTCGGGCTTCATCTTGTTGGTATAGAGATGCTCATTGTTTCTGTCCTCTCAGTTAGGCCTTAATTGACAGGTAACAGTTTACATTTTGTCTGAAAACGTAGGTTATCTTTATAACATTTATCTAAATCATTTCAATGAATATTCTCCCGTATCACAGTCTAATAGTTACCTATAGAGTCTGGCCAGTAAATTGTTTTTTTTCTCGCTCTCTCTGTAAAATGGTGAGACCAACATCCTGTTCTCGTGTATAGTTGAAATGTTATTAACATAGACAGACCTTGTTCTGTTTGTAACAATGAATACAGTTTAAAACGCTAATTTACTTATTTTAATATTTACTGAATAAGCTGTACTTTTATCTCAAGCATATTGCTTTAATATATACTGCATTCCATGTACTCCATAGATAGCGAATTTCCACCCCCTCCAAGCTTCAAAATATCTGGAAATATTATATCTCCAATCTTGCTGCTGGATGTGACTCTCTGCCAGTGCTTGGCCTGTCCTGCTCTGTGTCCTGTCCTGTGCCTCAATGACCTTCCTTACTCTGGTAAATCAGTTCTTGTTCTGGTTTCTGATATGAACGGAGGATTCCATCTGTCTGTCGGTGCCTGCCCTGTGCCCTGCTCTGTCTCTGCTACAGCAGCTCAATTTCCTTTCTTACTCTACGGGATAAATATTGTTCTCATTTTGGGGAAAATTCATTGTCCTGTTTGGTGGGGCTGGGTATATGCCAGTGTCTACCTACTCCCAGTGCCCTGCTTCTTCTTCTACTACTGCTGTTGATAATATTACCTTCCTTACATTGAGGGATCAATTAATCAAACTGCTCTAATTTTTGGAGAAAGTGAGTCCCATAGCATGCTCCTGGATGTGTGTATCCATTGGCCTAGTGCTGCTGTTGCTGGTGGTCCTGCAGTGCAAAAGTGAGTGTGGATCAATTTTGCTTGCAGTGCACAAGTCTGGTTGACACTATCTCCACTTTACCATAGAATTAAAGCTTTGCAGATAATATACCTTGTGTTGTGTATGTTTATTTTAAATTTTAAGCTTGTTTGAGCCGGGCCCTCCTCACCTGTTGTCTCTGTCAATTTGTTATGTTACATACTACTTGTTATGTCCTGTCTACCCATTGTACAGCGCTACGGAATTTGATGGCGCTATACAAAACAATAAATAATAATAATACAAATGCTATTCTCCTACAGAAAACCTTATATCAAAATGCAATCAGAACATACGCAGAATGTGACAGAATTTTCAATCCAAGGCTTGACGGATATCCCTGAATTCCAAATCCCAGTTTTTTTATTATTTCTCATCAGCTATATTGTTGTTTTATTGGCGAACATGGCTATTATTGTGGTTATTTTGAGTGATTCTCAACTTCACACTCCTATGTACATTTTATTGTTGAATCTTTCACTAACCGACATAGTTAACGCCTCAGATATTCTTCCAAAGGTTTTAAATATTCTCCTAACTCGGCACAAGACTGTTTCCTTAGTGGAATGTATAACTCAGATGTATATTTTCGTCTCACTAACACTTACTGAAGTTCTCATTCTTTCAGCCATGGCTTATGACCGATATGTGGCAATCTGTCACCCCCTCCATTATTTTATCTTTATGAGTTTAAGACACACTGTGGCCTTTGCAGTTGCTTCATGGACCATTGCTTTCTTGAATCTCACAGGATATGTTGTCCTTATGTCCAGGCTGTCCTTCTGTAAATCACATATTATTGATCACTTTTTTTGTGACGTTACACCATTGCTGAAGATCTCCTGCAGTGACACCTTCAAGATAGAAATGTTAACCTATGTAGAAGGGACAATAATCGACATCCCTGCATTCCTGCTCACTTTCTTTTCTTATGTATTTATTGTTTCCTCTATTTTGAAAATACAAACTTCAGAAGGTCGAAAAAAAGCATTTTCTACCTGCACCTCCCACCTGACCTGTGTTACTCTCTTCTATGTAACGTTAATCGCTTTGTACATGAGACCCACATCAAGCCTTTCTCTAAAAAATTACAAATTTTTTTCTCTAATATATGTTGTCTTGATCCCAATGCTTAATCCTATTATATACACACTGAAAAATCACGACGTTAAAGAAGCTTTGAAGAAACTAATGAATAAAAAGGTGTTCTTAAGGCCACATTAGTGTTCATAATGCTCATATGTCAGATAAGTCAACCCAATTGTCTTAATTATTGATTAATAAAGATATATACAGTTCATTTTTACTTTATACTTTGGTACAAAGAGCAGTTTAAAATGACTCATTCCATGTTATACTTATGAATAAATACCAAACTAAATACTTTTTAATTGGAAGCAAATCCATTCTTTTTTGTATTACTAAACATGTTAAACTGTGAGATGGAGCAGTACCCGGTGAGTACACTGTAGACCAAACATGGGGCTTTTTTTGGAAGTAGAGCTTAGTTGAGTTCAGAATATCTTTTTGAATAGAATGGTATCTACATTGTAGTTGATATTACATGCTGTATTTTGTAATTGATTTCCATTATATCGCCGAATTAAGCGAGTTAAAAAAATTCTGTCCTTTCATTCACTAAATCACACCTCCCTTTCCCTTCCTCCCTGTAGCTCAGGTATAGATCAAATAAACAGTACGTGTAAACAGCACTTGCATGTATAGATCATTGAATAAGACATACAAATCCTATATTTGCATGTATACAATAATAGTATATGGAAATATAGCATTGCAGGTATTGCCCAACAGAATAACACACAAACCCAGGTTTGCAGGTATAGATCAACTGGAAATTACATGTAAATGCATCACCGAAGGTATAGATCAAACAACACACAGAAACAGCACTGCAACCCTGTATTTGCAGCTATACATAATGCATGGAAATATAGCATTGCAGGTATAGTCCAACAGAATAACACACAAACCCTGCTTTGCAGGTATAGATCAACTGGGAATCACATTTAAACTAAGTGCTAAAGGTATAAATCAGGGGCACCCAACACACGGCCCGCGGGCCAAATGCGGTCCACCAGACTTTGAGGTGTGGCCCGCGTGAGCAGGGCCAGACTGGCACCCAGGAGATTTGCAGCTATACATAAATAATGTATGGAAACATAGCATAGCATATATAGATCAACAAAATAACACACAACCCCGGCTTTGCAGGTATAGATCAACTGAAAATTACATATAAACTTAGCATTAAAGGTATAGATAAAAAAGAAACCTTAAATTACAGGCATAGATCACAGGTTGCACACCCCAAAGGCCAGCCCTGGTGTCCACATAGAATTTGACCAGCACCCAGATTACACACACGGATTACAGCCCACCCTGAGCCATCTTTGTCCCCAAACACCCTGTCTGTGTCATCTTTGTCCCATAAACACCCTGCTTGTGGCATCTTTGCCTTTCCCCAAATCACTTTTACATCTATGATACACACAAAATATGTGTACAATCACTTTTACACAATTTACACTATTCATATACACATATTCATTAATGCATTCTCACAATGTTTCTCAAGCAATTCATCCACACATTAATTCATTCACACAATTCATCCATAAATTAATTCATTCATTCTCTCACTCATTCACACAAGTTATCCACACATTAAGTCATACTCTCACTCGTTCACAAAATTCATCCACACATTCATTCATTATCTCACTCATTCACACAATGAATCCACACATTAACTCATTTATTCTCTCACCTATGCACACACAATTCAGCTACACATTACTCATTATCTTACTCATTCTAACTCTTTATTTTACTATTCTTACTATTCTTTACTCTTCTCATGATCTCTTCCCCTTCTCACTATCTACCCTTTGTTCCCATTCTTACTATCTACCTTCTCTTCCCCTTTCTCACAATCTACCTCCTCCCTTACTCATTACTCTACTTCCTCTCCTCCCCTTTTCAATGCCATGGCGCGTGCAGCTTCACTGCTTAGTGTCGCGATATGATGTCATATTCCGGCGGTGATCATGAAGCTGACCAACGCCTCCCGCTCCCACCAACGCAGTCAGGGCAGCGTCAAGACAGGTGGCGGTAAGGAGCAGAGGAGACGAGGGGAACCAAGTGGTTGCTGAAAATTGTTTTTATGTGTGACCATATGGCGCCCCTCTCTCTCTTCCGCTCCCTGTCGCCTGGGTGCTGTGTACCTGCCTCAGCACAGCCCTGGCCTTGGTGATGGGATGGATGCATGGCGCCCCTGCTGCAATGAGCTGCTACATAGCTCGCACACCCCAAATGCTGGCCCTGAGTAGTGGGGCATAACATTCTCTTTATGTCTGTATCATCGGTATGTTTTTAAAGCTGTATACAGCATTGTGCAGTATTTGAAAAATTATAGGAGTTTCCAGGTTGTATTATTTCTTGTTCCATCTCCAACTCTCACACCCAGTTTTCATTGTTCAGCTTTCCATTCCCTGGGGTGTTTGGTTTCTCCGTCACACAATATAAGAGAGCCTAAGGTTACTGTCAATTTTATCTGCAACACAGCAGTGAGACAAGGTAGGAGCAAAACATTTGTCTTTCATCAGTCAATCTTGGCTTTTTGGCTTTAAGTTGTTTTTCTCCACTGTGGGCAGTTATCATTAGGTTTTGGTATAGACGGATGTCTATTTCTATGACAGTATTACAAATGGGATGAACAGTTTAAAAGCATCACAACAACATGCGTTAACCATATAAACATGGATATATTTATTCAGATTTAATTTTATATTATTAACTTGCTGCAATCATTGCTGACATTTTTCAAATAGATATGGCGTATGTATTAAAGTACAGGGGTGCACCTGGTAGTGGCACACATTTAAAAATTCCTAGTAGAGTTGAGTGAAAGATCCTATGATCTACTGTATTTGATTAATTTTGTGGAATTATATATTTTTTCTATGCTTTCTTATTTTTTCTTTAGTAGGTTTTTTGCAATGAGTTATCGACCCATTAGTTTAAAATAGATTTTCTCTGTTTTATTGTCTATTGTTTTTCTCTATGTTTTATTATCTGTCCTATCTCAATGTAAACGTTAAAACTAGACTTGTGCATTCGGATTCATACAAACTTGTTTTTAACGAAAATTGCCTATTTCGTTCATTTGCAAACTTTCTGAAAAAGAGAACAGAGAGAAGAGAAAAGAGACAAAACTGACTAAAAGGAATTGCAAAAGGACTGAAATTTCGTTAGGATTCATCCAGTCGTTGCCACATGTAGCCACCACCAAAAAGCCGTTTTGGAGCTCCTTGATGAGGTAAAGGGAGAAAGACTGCATGTAGGGGGGTACATATCAATGACAATGAGAGTTGGAGTGTGAGAGTTAGCAAAGCCTGAGACTGATGGTCATTGCTCACCTACCATACTGCAAGTTAATTTATAAAGTTTATTTTAGTGCAGAAAGTTTGCTGTTGTGGAGTGGATTAGAGAAGCTGTAGTGACTGCTGTAATGTATGCATATAATTTATAGATTTATAATTTAGTTGTTTTCTAAATAATGTTCTGTTTATTAGTTAAGTTTATTTAATTAAGACAGTTGCGTATTTACACTACTGTACTAGCCAAAGCTCTAGTTTGTGAAGAGTTACATGTTTTTATTATATATTATTCTTCTGATTGATAAATAAATATTGGTGACAAATCTAGGCATTATACTATATAATATATAATATTGTGAAAAATTAGTCCTGCTGCAAGGGGCTGCATGTGCCTATGATGTGCCAGTGTCTGCGTGCCCAGTGCCCTACTATAC
>VKOC01001269.1:0-94799 GCA_009364415.1 Spea multiplicata | reverse complement strand
TAAAACTTTTTTCCTATAGGGTCGTCTAATATTCAGGCTTTTTCTTTTTTCCTAAATTAATATTCAGATTTGGGGGGGTCGTCTTATAATCAGGGTCGTCTTAATAATAAAAAAATGTAAAACCTTATATCCGATTGCCATAGCATAGCATCTACCCAGTATAACCCTTCTACCCCCGTTCACAACCCCCAAACCCGTTAAGCCATAAGCATAACAATTCTACAAAAAATGTACACCTTATAGTATGTTCCCTGGTGCTGGGAAAGTTAGGTATTTCTGAAATCAGGACACCTGAATTGATAAACTTGGAGGGGATTTTCCATCACTTTACCTAATTTTTGAGGATTCAGAGGGAAAGTTAAAAAAAAGGTGTTTTTTCTAATTTTCGTTAGTTTTTACTAAATTTCTCATTCAAAATTTTCAGCTAATCATCCAACTATGGTATCAAAAGAAAGCTCTATCTCTCCTTGAAAAAACAATATATAGTTTACCGCTGAACCGACATAACGCAAAAATGGCAAAATTGCTCTGGGACTTGAGGTACCAAAAACCTCTGGGATTGAAGGGGTTAACTGCAGTAAAGAACGGTCAACAGAATCCTTAGAATGATGAATAACAAACTCGCTAATACTTTTATAAACTCCCACATATGTTGCGAGAGTCTGTCCTTTTCCAATATGTCTAAACTTGTAGTAACAGCAATAAATATTGTTTTGCCTGCACACGGTAAAGTACTGGACGACTTTGGCACAAATAACGCGAAAGAAAGATAACTTCCATTCATCAAAAACCAGATACGTATTCTGTGAAGTTCTTAGCCAGATAAACAAATTCCGAAAAACTGTGTTGAACATCTCAAAGAACTAGAAAAGTCCAGACAGTTCAGAAATACTCATTCTTATCTTCGAACCAGATTACTCATTCTTATCTTTGAATCAGATTACCGTCCACCTGTCTCTTTTTATTTGAAAAAGGACCATCAAAGGCTTAGCCTGTTTTGGACTCAGCTTTTCAACCATTTAAGGTCTATCGGTATCAGGTCCAACAAGAGCAAGATATGGCTTGTATCATCAAAAGAAGACCAATTCATCAAACTGGAATAGCTTTAATGATAAAAAAATACAGGGAAAGCGTGCCAGCAACAACAAAATATAGAATTATTAAATCAAACTTTCATTCAATTATTTTGTAAGATTGCACACATGAAGGTGGTTTTATCCGAGATATAAATCCTTAATGATTTATCTAAGGAGGTCTGACAGAGGTGGAATGCTTAAAAAGGAAGCCAGAGAGATGGCTAATCTAGAAAGAATTCATTGGTCATTAGTTATCATTTTGCAGAAATAGAAGCAAAAGAACTGAATGATGGGAAATCGTGTATAAGAAAATGTACATGGGCTCCAGGAAATTAAAACCTGTTTCCAGATAACCTTGACCCAATGTAATTGGTGTAATATATATATATATATATTGTAAATAATATATATTATATATATATATATATAAATCTGACTTGATGGCAAACTCGAACATAGGTCTATTAGCGGGAAATACAGAAATATTGGGTTAAAGGGATAGTTCAGTGTCCCCGACACCCCGTAAAAAGCATGCATGTTAAAGTACTGACAAAATACTTAATATGAATTCTTTGAAATATGAAAACAAAATAAAAATACAGCATTTAACCCGAGCTAGACGTTGCAGACTGCCTTCCTCCTTCATGGTCTGACATTTCTTGCCAAAAAAATATCAACTGAACACATCTTTCTGCATAGTAACTAGATGGGGTGGTGGAAGGGGGCAAATATATATGGGAGGATTCTGCAAAACGGACAACGTGAACATTTAAAGGGACTATGCAGCTATCATATGTATTAAAGTGCACATGATGGCTGGAGTGCCCCTATAACATCATACAGCAAAATAAAATACACACAACAAAAAATTAAAAAGTTACGATGATAAACATAAAATCAGCAGCGGAAATCGTGGCAATAATGGAACTTGTGGTTATGGAAATATGGACAGGTCAGTTGCTTTGATTTGTCCATCATTGTAATGGCAGATGTTCCAGTAGATTCTAATTACTAAAAAAAACATGCCTATTATAATAATAATGACTCAAGCAACAAACACCTTAATTAGTAAACGTGGAAAATAACAAGAACAAAGGAAATTAGGAGAATGGTATTTGATTTTTTTCAGTGTTGTTCTTTTACTGCTACGTCTAAAATCAGATAAACATTTGCTGATTAAACATTCTAGCAAAGGAAGTGGAGAACATCAAAGTATAGAATAAATGACTACGGACAAAGTGTCCTATTCTTACCATGACATGGGACACACTCTGACAGAGAAGCTGGAGGCACCAAACATGTGCTGGCATTAAACTCGTCATCAGTGTCAGAGTCCTGAATGGGTCTGTTGGCACTAGAACTTAGTAACCACCTCTGGTTGTCATGGAGATGGGGTGATGGAGAAGGGGATTGTGTACACGCAATAACTGAAGGGCTAGAAGATGAGGATGGCATGGGAGAACCTGGGAATAAAAATAAACACATTGTAAAAAAAATATATAGGTCAGGAACATGCTTGGACAGAAAAAAATACATTAAAAAGAATAGCATTGGGTCTCAATGTAAAAAGGATGATATGAAATAAATCATTAAATAAACAATATGGAATAAACACAATAACTAGCATGGAAAGTCCCAGCAGCCGACATAAGATGTGCATGAGGTTCCGCTAAGTTTTTGAGTAACGCACAGAAGCAGAGTACCTTCCCAATTCTGCACTTGTTAATAAATACAAATCAGAATGAAGTGTTAAGTGCCTGCAGTACCGGATCGTGCCTGTAGGTGGAGCACCCTGTCTAAGAACATACATGCCATTTACTGCTGGAGGGTCAAGCGAAACGGGCACTTTGTCTCACTGTGTCACTTCTAGAGCACTCAGGATGAGTGAATGCTAAACTCAGCAACTAATAATAACAATAACACAACCACGCACGCTTACGGTGAACGCAGAGAAACAGGCACTTTCATATCACGGAGTATACAGTTCAATACGATGGATGCGTACACAGAAATTAAGGGGCAGCAATACCTGGCCACAGTATTATCACAACTATATTTTAAGTTTATTTATATTACCTTAACAGCAGCATGAATAACACTTTCTGTTTCCATATATCAGAAGATCACAGAACCCCCCCCATTAAAAATGGTATAAACTGTATATTATTGCACATTGTACTATTGGTATTCCTGCGCTGGTACTCTAATTGTTAAACTCGGTGTCATTTTTTATAGATGTACTACATGCAGAAAAAAGTCAAGCTACAGAATCTCTTCCGACAGACCAATGATCTAAATATAAAAAGGAAATAAAGTCAGCTCCGGGGAAAGATCTGTACATTGCTTCCAGACCCAAAGGATATATGACACAAGCCACAAAATATTACAGTTTCTGCAGCATTAAACGGGACTTTTTCTTAAAGCGACCAGAAAAACCATCAATATTACTGCTCACGGCACAGCGTCAATGGGATTCACTGGTGAATATGCCTATAAATGCGTTGTGATGTATCACAAGTTTACATTGGATTAAATGCTTTTTGGAAATATTATACTAGGTGAGAACTCATCTCTGGCTTCCTATAGGATTAAATAGTCATCCTTTTTAGTGTCTCTGAATGTATTAACAGACAGTCCAGATTTTCTCCAGCTTAACAGCGATGCTTACAAGATGTATCACAAGATACGGCATCAAACGGCACCATCCCGAGGGATTTAGCGGTAATTCTCACTTCCCGTATCATACTATGTGTGGTATATCTCTCGCCTTCTTAAATAAATGGCTGTATTTTATATTCACTTGTAGTTTCTAGCTGTTATCGTGACGCGGTATTACGGGGAGCTGGAAGGCCTTTCTGCACAGTATTGCTTCTCTTTCTGGATTTTGCACAAAACGCCCACCCAAAAACCATAGAGATGAACTTTCAGTCTCCATAAGGTTCTTTCTTTAACCCCCCCCCCGCAGAAAAGTTTTACAACTCCCATTCGAATCTCCCATTCGATTTATGGCATATTTTTTGCAGGAACTAATAATTTTGTACTATGTTGCATTTTGTGCTTTATTCTATTGAGAATGCCTTGGTTGCGTCTTGTGGTTTTCTTATCTGTTGTTGGCTTGACTGGGTTTCCTATCGTACGTCGGACGCTTGGTCTGTGTTTTCTTAATGTCCCATGGCCAGCGCGAGCCATCCCTAAAATATTTGCAACCACACGTGTTTCCACTTTATCATTTATTTATTGTGTGATAACGAGAGGCCTGGGGATTATGAAGACTTCCAGGCTCAAAATAGTCGGCCAAAGTTACAAACCCAGCCTGGCTTTACTAACCTCCCAGACCAAGCGCAGAGCTCTGTAAACTGCTTTGGTCCTGCGGTTAATCGAGGATTATGGGAACTGAAGCTTCATCGTAATCTGGAGAATTTCAGACTATTTAAAGCCAAGACAAGAGAAGATAATTTGCTATTACTTGATACCACACACTTCTTACTTGACTAGCTTTTGTTCTGCATGTAACACATTAATAATTCAGATGAATCAAAACTAATTACAGAGCTATTGCAGGGTAGCGCCATTAAGTTATTTAATACATAATCTTATTAGTTCACATTCTGCTTAGCTCACATCATGCCTGGGCTAACGTATTTTAAAAATGCCATAACATTGCCGAAGTCATGACGAGACATAATTCGCTTTATATCATATTGAGTCCCGTTATTCCCTCAAGAATAACCAGGGGCAATTCTTGACTTAGGAGGGACAACCGTGCCAAGTGGCCCAGTGACACTGCAGGCAAAAGACACGCGTGTGCGAAGTTTAAAATCATGTGAATGTTGCCTTGTTGAACTTGGTGATTACATATGGAATTACAAGTAAGAGATATAAAACACTTCTTGTAGGGGCAAGCACTCAAATCTGAGCAACTGAGAGGGCAATAATCATTGGCAGTCCTTCTGTGAGAATTACTATATAATATATTGTTTTAAGGGACACCCTACCGCCCCAATGAAGCACCTAAGAGGGCATTTTACATAGTCTCAAAGGCGATATTTCTGGTTTCTGGATGGATTTCATTGTTCTCTTATTTAGGCAAGTGAAATGGCTACTGGACAGCCTTCATGTTAATTGGGTAGAATACAGAATTTCTGAAAACAATGGCTTTAAGGAATATACTGAATTTTTCAGATTAGAAGAACATACAAGCTGCGCCATTATTTTAATAGTAAGGTTTTCTAAGCCCGTATGTTTGCTTTTGTGGTTATTTTTAGCAAAATACTAAATAACAAAAATATGTTTTCTTGTTATACAGAACACTTATTCTCCATCAGTATTATTTGGAAACAAGGCGCAAGTTGGGGCTTTAAATTCAGAGTTACAATACAAAGTCTGATTAAAAGGTACTTGGCATGAAATATTACCAGGTGTAATTCGGGAAAGAATGAAAGGCTCAGATATTACTGTACGATCATAGTGGCAGCTCCCAATAATGATCATTCCTGCTTTCAGCTCAAGGAGAAATGTCATGTTTTATCTTTGACGGCAGGCCTTTTTCATCCAACACGCCCAGACTAAATTCAGCAACACTTTTGTTCGTGCTTTTAATTATAAATCCATTTTATACTATAGACCCCCTGTTTGCTACTCAACCTGTAAAACTTGGCACTGGCATTTATCTCGCTGTTGGATATTGCAGCCTTGTGCAGTCAACCTGTGGTGACAGTTATCTCTTAATTAAAACTCTACATGCAAATAGCGCTATTGAAAAGTGCTCTTGCACAGACTCCACAAAGCATAACGATTTATAAAGGAGCTATTCTTTTTCTTCCTATGGCTAAAAGGCTGAAAGAACCCATTGTGGCCTACGTACAGAATTCCGTAAGGTATCAGCTGGCCAATTTTTTATTAATACAAATAAAACAATGGGATGCCGGCAATTCCTTCCAAAGGGGATGTAACTAACATTACATTAATAGCGAAATGTGCTTCTATGCTGGAGATGTGCCTTCAGTCTCCATCAATCTAATTAGGTATGAAGATATATGCCGATGCACTGACGTTTAATTCCACGCGCATGTTCTCTGTCCTGGGCCTACAGAGTAGACTTGCGTTGAGCCCTGTGTTGGGTTTATGGAGGTAGTGATATGTTTTGTATCAGTGGCAGGAAACAGATCCCATTGAAATGCAGTGAAACTGTCTGCTGGTAAGTATATAAAGTCAGGGAGTCAGGGACGTGCCTGGGATATACAAGGGAACTCCGTTATTGCCGTCTGACATCAGCTGGAATGTCCACTGACATCGGCAGTCATGGTTGTGACCCGCAAGGATGGGCTCCAGGTAGAAAATAGCCAGAAGAAGGGCCAAATGCATATGGGGAAACTCTGTAGAACCCCACATGCATTTACAAAAGGACACTACTAACATTTAAAGGGACCAAGCACCCTTAATATATATTGTATATATATATACATTAAAGTGCATATGATGGCTAGAGTGTACCTTTAATATTGATCTGTCCACATGCACACAACTAGGTCTTCAGGTAAGAAATGCATTAAATGTATTAATAGTGCTAGCAAAATATGCGAGATCTACAAATTAACCTTCTTCCAATTTTGCACCCATCCACATGGAAATAGTTCTTAATGGTCACATTGTCCATTATGCATTCTGGGCACACCCAGAAAACATAGCTACATGCTGACTATTATCCAACCTACACATTAACCATTTCAAAATGAAACCATTTCTTTCTAGAACAACATGTGAGTAAAATATCACCGTTTTTAAAATGGATTTGTCTAAACCAATAGAATTTGAGCACAAAGCGTGCGTGGAAATGTATTACTTAATTGATACATTCAAAAATGAATGTTTAGTGAAAAAGTTTGATTTAGCGTAATGCAGAATGACACTTATTCAGGGTAACACATATAAAACATATGGAACAGCTTTATATGTGACCAATTTATAGCTGTTTATGTAACTGAGCGAGAACGGAGAGACGCAATTAGCAGAATAATTTATATATATTTTACAGTATTTCATTTTTAACATATTTTCAGCTGTTTATATACTTGTTGTTTTGAGGGTTTTTGAGCACTGTAATAAGCCTAATTTAAAATAGTCGAGAAAAAAGACAAAACAGCAATAAACACCAAAAATAACCACATTTTCTAAGCGCAATGGATAGGTTTACCGGCACATCTTTAGTGTTTCCTATACCGTTCATTTTAAAGTGAATATTAATAAGCATTTCTAGAGACGTATTGTTGTAAGTAATCAGTTATTAATTGCCATGCATAATTCATAGTTTAAAGTACCCATTTATTATTAATGTGTTTCTCCTCATATTTATTATATAAATAATTAATACCCATGCATTCTATTGTTTTGTTTTGATCACTGATAAATTTCATTACTCACCCATAACGCAATGGCAAGACATTATCTAGACGGCTTGTAAGAGTGGCAAAGTATGTGCACATATATGTACTAGATACAGTATAAAAGACACCTATACATAAACCAGTATCTTTTAAAATATATATTCATATATATTTATCTTAGAAATACATATAAATATGTATATATATATATATATATATATAACTTATGTGCCTACACAAAGATATAAATGCCCACTGTGCCTATTTTCCATATCATGCATAATTAAAATTATATTTCACAATAGTATTTGAATTTTTATGGGGGAAGAATTTTTCTAGTGCACACCTAGTCATCTTCCGAACAGGAAGTGGCCATAAAGCACAACCAAACTGATCGCCCTGCTGGTGTGAAGAACAAAAAATGATCCTTGCGTGAACCTCTGTCAGAAAAGGGCACATTTACTTGTGGATAATATAAACTGCCTTTTCCCATGTAGGACATGCCTGTTTGTCAAGCAGAAGCATTTAATCATGTTACGTGAAGCTTCAAATTAATTCTGAGCCTGCTAAAATATGGTATTCTGTACATACTAATGCAAACTATCTGTTAAACAGAAACATAATTAGGAAAAGGAACAAAGACAGCACCGGGAACGTGCGCGGGTACTTAAAACCAGACAAATAGCTCCATAAAAACATTTGTGCATTGACCTGTGTCTAAAGGAGCCATGGCATCATCCATCAATTACTTGGTGCCAAGGAAACAGTTGATCACAAAATGCCTCTAAAAAGTAGCAGCCGGCCTTTAAACATTATGTTCTTCATGAATTTTCATGGAAGCACTTTTCTTGTTACCCTCTTGGCTTTCAGTGCTATTGGAAGCTAGTTGTTCTTTCCGACCTTGAGGTTACTGCCGGGGGAGGCAGTGCAGAGGTTAATGCAGCGGCTCGTTCTTGGCTTGTTTTATTTTTGTGCTGGTAGTCGTATAAAAGCACTCGGACCAGCTGAAAACCTGCCCACTGTGCTGACAGGACTGCTCGCTCCGATAAAAAGGCTTTGCCTCTGTCAGTGGCCCCGACATACAAATCTGGCATTATTATCATGTAAGCTCTGAACGATAATCCCATTTCCGCCATGCAGTCAATAAAACGGCGTCCAACTGCAGTACACGGTGGCCAAATCGTAGGTGTGATCTGGATCAATGCTGTTGCAGTGCAGGTGAGGGATAGAATAGCGTGCCATCAGCGGCATTGGAGTTTCTTAGTTCTTAGAAATCACTCAAAGATGGAAAAGGCAGGGCTATGTACCACCCGCTCACAGCTCGTGACTTTACCATGTCTTATGAAGAGACAATAAGCTCAATTAGCCTCTCTTAAACTGCTTTAGCTACCTTTAAAGACATTGTTTTAATGATGTACTATGCAGGGCTGGCAGGAACACTGGCGTTGGCATCAATGACGTATCACGACCTAGTCTCGCTATGAACAGGCCTAGGGTGGCAGATCCAAGGGTGGCAGTCCCCCTAGAAAAAAAAACAGGGGCAAATCGCCCTCTCGGCATATTAGACCACCCAGTGTACAATGGGCTGGTTCCCTATCTGCCTATCTACGCTATGAAGGCTGTGTGGGCTTAGCAGTAAAAGGCGCTGTGTACCTTTAAGGCATGGCACAACAGGATATGATGTCATATGTCAACGCTCTGTTTCTTAAAGATGCACAACGCCTTTTAGTGTATCAGAGAACTGACCACAGAGGTTGTGGCAACTGGGGTGCTGCTGAAGGTCACTGGTTTGCGCTTTATAATGGTGTAGTTGATGAACTCAATTGTTTCCATTAACCTACAATAAACTTCTGTTTTACTAATGAGGATGACAAACAGACAAGGTGCATAGCAGAATACTAGATGAATATATATATTATATATATTATACATATATATTATTATCATATATATATACATGCACTAGGCTTATTGATGACCTCCCAGCATATCATGCAACTGCAACTCCCAACACCTTTACCCAGCCAGCTAATTAACAAGCTACAGGCAACCAATTCTCACTTTTCCTTTGTGTGATCCTTACCAGACAGCATTTTCACAGTCACAGAAAGGAAAGAAAGGATTATTTGCAAATAAATGGCTCTATTTGGCATTTCCCGCCTGCGCTGCAGCTCCCCCCCCTTAAAAAAGTGCAGTTCTAACAGCGAAGACATTTAAACAACTCCAGTTGGTATAACAGCTCTATGCCCACACTGCGTAATCCATGCATTTATTTTTTTCACTCCTGTGTAAAGTAATTGTAGAAACCACTAAATAACAGAAACTCGTTTAAAACATCAGCGTGGAGCACACCACAGACTGCGCGCCCGCTCCTCCAAAAGTAGTTATCCTAATCTGTCCGAGACGTGGAAAGAGCCCTTAATTTGTTGTTTACTCGTTCTTGCAAGTAACTCCGCTTACGGTAACAGTGCCGGGCTTTCCTGCAACTCGCAAGCCGTGGCATTAACGGAATTAACGACGCTAAATAAATCAGTGATTCACGCCGTGCAGCGAGGAGACTCTCCCGGGAGCGAGAGGAAATTTGCCGGACACGCGTCTCATTAAAGCCAGTGGGCAATTTGTTTCATGGCTGGAGAAACACTTATCAGCTGTCCAGGCCCGTGCGGTGAAAGCGTTTCTCCCCGTAAAAGAAATGCAAGATCGGCAGTAGGAGACCGAGAGTCTTAATTGAAAGTTCTCGGAGTGATCGGTGTAGTTGGATTGCCGCGCGCCAATGACAGAATCACAAGAACCGGCTACGGACGTGATTTCAGATTTTGTCTTTTGTGTTTTGTTTTTTTTTATTCATTTAAAAGATGGATCAATACGGAGGTTGTTTCTGGCATAATGCTTAACTTGGGTATACTTGGCTGTGAAGCAAGTGGGCTGTGAATGTGAATACAGAGGCATTATATTAATCTGTTGTACCAAAATGTCCACATCTAGGACAAACGTTATCAATCTAACCCAAATTAAATATTTGTTGTTGTGTGAAAGCTTTAACCAATTTGCTGCAAGATATCTCTACAGCAAACACAAGAAACATATTAATCAAGTAGCGCGAAGGCTCTTCTTCAAAGCAAATAGGATAGAATGATGAAAAAAAAAAACGTATATTATGTGACCTGTTAACTAAAAATAGGTTCCGGGGAGGGGAGTTATTCCACTGAGATTTCTGGATGTGAGCCATTGAGGGTCAAAACAAAAATAATCTAAGCCCTTCTTTATTGACCTTCACTTCATATTATGTGTGGGCACATTCGCTGGGATTCTGCTAGCCAATTATTGTATTGATTTGTTGTGTATCGTATAACCTCCATCATCCGGGTTCTTCTTTGGCGTCCACAAGGAATTCCACATAAATATTATGGCGAGGGGGCTGCGATGAGGTTTAAAAAGGTATAATGCCAGTGATTTCATACTATACCATAAGGGTCATACAGTGTCTATAATGGAATTAAAGCGATGGCCTACGGGAAGATCTCCAGGTGCCGAGACCCCCAATGCCTACAGAATGCAGCCTTCGCTATTTAACCAATATGTAGATTATAGGCCTTTTTTATTTCCGGCATTGAAAGAATATGAATTTCTTATAAAAATAGATGAAAAAGTTTAGATTTAACGTGTTTTGATATACACATGCAGGAGCCCACAGGCAGTTCTAAGGCTTTGACACTTGGAAGAGCCGGAGTAACGGAGCTGAAACAACGGCCACTTAAAACATCCATTCTCTCTGCTGCCGTGTTTTACGCCTGCTGAGCATCCCCATGCCAGAGCCAGTCACTCGGTATTAAATGTGCAAGGGCAGCACAGCCACGTACAGAACATCACCACCGAGATACGGAATCTTCTGTGCACCTGGCAACCAAGGGTTAACCTTCGCGTGCCATCTCATCAAATATTCTGCGGTTTGGGAGCTGGTCACATCCCTCTAGACACCAGAACACTTCTTTAAACACTCTCCGTATCCGTTTACAGAAGGATGCAAATATACGACGGAGAGGGAGCGGCAGAATGTCACACTTCCAGAGCCAGCAGAGAGATCAGCACATCAGTCACCAAAGGGTTAAGATGCTGCGATGCTATAGATTTTTCCTATAGCTATTCAGCTATTCCTGAAATTCTACCCTTCAAGATCAGGAGGTCTCTCTCTCTCTCCCTCTCTCTCTGCCAAACCAGGTTCTGATCTAATCTAACAGACGTCGGCATAAAGAAGATTCCCAATTTGCCGGAGGAAAGCGCTCAGTCTTTCGGCGCAGACTCTTATTAGAACCCGAAAATCCCCTGCAAATATTTACAGCTGCTGGAATAACCCAGTAAGGGCAACAGCGGTGCCTACAATAACACGGCGTGCCTTCTAAATCTAGAACACATTCAGACCTTAAGAGTCTTTTCATTACAGGCCTTTTGATTGAAAGATCAGTGTGTGTATTGTACCAACAAACTAACACCGCCAACGGATCGGGGAGAAAAAAATATAGCTTATTACTCGTGTGCCTGAATGATCTTTTTACTTTAAAGTTGCCTTAAATGCCAACTGAAAGACTGCATTAGCATGGTGTGAAAAAAATAATCACAGCCTTTCACTTTGCATTTTGACAGCATTGAGATGGCCATTGATGAACAGAAAAATAACAGCGGTTATAGCAAAGAGAGACCTCTATTACTATATATTTACCAAGACTGAGAGGTGCAGTCACTAAACCAGTGGTTTCCAGGAGTTCTGAACATTTCATTTCACCGGCTTCCCTGATTATTATGAAATGTCAGCCTTGGTAAAACTGGTTGGGCTGGCCGCTTATAATCCATGGCTTCATTTGTTTCAAGAATCATTAAAGGGACAGAAAAGGGTTTTTTCCAGTAACTTTTACGCAGTCAGTAAAAAAAAGTATCTTCTCTCTGTCACGGCGGGGCGAGGGTCATGAAGGTCTGACACCAAGTTATGGACACTTATGGCACCCGTACTGCCAGTGACCTCCTCTCCCCACCTAGACAGAGAGAAGCAACGCTGAAGAAGCAAAAAATTGAAATTTTTTTTTTTAATGTAATCTCTCAAAAGAACAGCTGTGACAATTCTTGGTTTGAATATACCGGTGAGTAAGGCTTTCTTACACACGAGAGAGAGAGAGAAATACTGCCTCATGTATTAAACAGGGATTGCCACATCAGTTTTAGTGAATACACTCCTTTGGGTGATAACTAAAATGCTGACCTGTCGGTGAGGCTGAAGTGTTGGCAAGTACTGGTGAGCTGCTAAATAATCCAAGGTGAAATGGGACAACCACCTGCCCTACTAAAGAAGATCAAATGGGATACTCACACCAACATTCTCCAAGAGCACTTGGTGTAAACAAGGAATTATGGAGCCAGAATAGGATATGGAGCCTCGCCATAAACTCGCCTGCTCATAAAAGAGCGGCCTGACTTCAGTCTCAAACCAGTTTATACTCAAGAAAGAATAAATGGCTCCGACCGCAGCTCCAAGCTCTACCAAGGGGCAGCAGAACACATTTCCACGGCCATTCAAGTCTTAGCAAACTGTGCTTAACAATCATCAAGGCCAAGAGCTCTTAAAACCCTAACCTGTTAGATACTCGTTCCGGACAGAGGTTTAGCACCAGCAGTCTAATCCAATTCTCCATAGGAGTTTTCATACAGGGCTCTGGAGAATGTCTTGCTGTCTCTTAGACATCTTCCTGATGTGATGGTCTCAAGATGCATTGTTTTGGACCACTGACTAAACAAATACAGGCAGCGAGAACTTTAAACACTAGACATGCCCTTAAACATGTCAATCGGAAGCTAGAATCCCGCATCATTCTGTATCTGGAAATCCATCTCCCATGATTCCACGCGTGCCGTGTGAGAATGGCGTTGGCAGTAAAGCCTATGGGCTACCCTCGTCTCCGGCATGAAGAACAGTCTGCTTTGAACATTTGGTTTCCAAACGAGAGAACATTTTTGTAGCCAAATTGGAAAAAAAAAAACAAATATTGGGGTGATTTAAAGATTAAACAAATCCCGATTACATTCTCCAGCACATGGGAGGTTAGCACTAAGAAGTGTAAAACTCACAGCTTTTAGTAGAGAAAGTGTCGAATTAACATGCTATTTTATCACTTTGTGAATGATCAACGTGTTACTTTACCACTTCACTCATATTATGCTGAGGTTAATTTAAACACAGATGCAAGGGTCAACTGACACCCCGCGCATGCACACAGGTTTTAAAAATATCCCAGTACTTTACATCGCTTCGAGGAACGGCACCGCTGCTTTCAATATAAACCAAATACGTCAGGGGAAACGCATCTTGAAATTACTAATTTGTTCACTGTTAATGAACACTGTCCAGCACGATTTATGCTTAAATCAGCACTGCACGCTTGGATGACAACATTTATTATGCAGAATACATTTTACATGTAAATACAGCACTTTGGAGTGAATAATCTTATAGGGAAAAAAACATTAATCCGCCCTGAAAAGGTTATTCTTTTTGTTATTATTATTTCACAAAAAATATTCAACCCCCATCTACCCCGGGACAGACGATACTCAGACATCCTTCTGTTGTGTTCTATAATCCCCATCATGATCTGCCTGCATTGCCCGTACTATACAGCCTCGTGGCTAAATGGCTAAGCCACTGGCTATTATGGACTACACATCGTGTAGGTTTGGCTACTGACACCTTAAGCAAGTATCTTAGAGCAGCCATCCTGTTTTGACACCTAACCATTAAACACCCTAACGCAGCACAATATATAGCGCCAACAATTTACACAGTGCTTATTATAGCACATACGTTCAAGAGGTCTGACAAAAGTAGAACCGGAGCACCAAGACAAACTGATGCATTGAGTAAAGAGCTTACGATCTTTAACGTTACAGGGGTGCTGAGTAACCCCTTCATCTCTTAACAGGCTTTTTCATTCCCCTCAATGCACCTTAGTAAAGCCCATGGAAGAGCTCCTGGTGGCTTCTAGTAGACCTTGAGCCCTGGGCAGCTGAATCCCAACTGTTCAACTCCAGTATTCAAGGCAGTAGGCAGTGTTATCCCTTATTTCAAGGTAATATCTGACAAATGTATTACCAATACATAATATTTGAGACCGACCACTGCAAGATCATGGCCTAGAGCAGGGATCCCCAAACTCGGCCCTCCAGCTGCTGCAGGACTACATCTCCCATAATGCTCCTTCAGCTAAGGGGCTGGCTGAGGAGTATGGGAGATGTAGTCCTGCAGCAGCTGGAGGGCCGAGTTTGGAGATCCCTGGCCTAGAGGAACAGAGTTGCCAACCCCAGTATAAATAAAGCCAGATCTCAGTGCGTAGGCTGTTCCTTAAAGTCCCCAGTTGTATTTGCTCTCATCCGTTTGACTCTGTCATTAATTTTGTATACCGAACACAATGCCCTACAACCCAACATTGTGGCAATAATTACCGAGGCCAATTAAAAGTTAGCACCTGCGGTTTTCTTGCAGATGTTTTGTCTCTATATATTTCTGTGAACTGACTCGGCTATTAAAACATTTCATTAACAGCACGAAAAGCTGATATGGTAAAAATAATGCTTTTGTACGTACACATATTCACAAAGATCATATATATCCATATTCTACATCATATAATATTTTTGTCTCCATTAAAATGTAAATAGACTGAGCTTTCTTTTATAAACCAGAGTCACGTCATTAGCAGAGCGGAAGATGGCAGAAAGAATGTTGCAACAAAGTGTTCGTGACATCCTTGCGTGTAAAAAGACCACCCCCTGTATGGCCACATTTTTGCTAATCCTCTGGCGCGGGGGGGGGGGGGGGGGGGTTAGCTTTAATCATACTGTCCCACCTCTCTGCAATTTGTCCTGTCTGGGCCAGTTTTATTATGGCGGATAAAGGGACTCTATAGGGGGTGCCCTGGGAAAATAAGTCATTACCTTACAAAACGAAGAACTAAACCTGTGAATGGATTGGGTACGCTTAATGAATCCATAAAGAAAGCAAAAAAAGCCCCCCAAACAAGCAAGCTGTACATAGCCCTTAAATGTGCAACGACTATAACAAGCAAAAATCAATCAAATCTCTCCCTAGAACAATCCCGGTTTTCTTACAATAAATTTACAGACCCACTAGAGCTGAAAAAGATGTCAAATACTAAACCAAGTAACTAATTAAAGTCTGATTTTCCACTACAGGAGCAATCATTCTTCTTACTTAACACCTTCGGCACTAAAGCAGTGCCTTCTGTAGAGAAGGTTATACATCATTTGGTACCGAGACTTTTTCCTCCATACTATGTCCTGCTCTGGTATACCTCATCTGTGGAGGAAGACTGCCACTCTTGTCTTTTTTTAATCCTCACCGTCATTGACTTCACTACTTTAGGAATATCTTCACAACCCTCTGCTGTATGTCTCTCCACCGGAAGCCAAGCGGCCCACGGATTACGGATCATGCAATCTTCTATTGTGAAATAGCATATTAAATCGTTTTTATGGTACTGCCCATGTCCATGACACCATTCTTGACCAACCATACAAAGAAAAACTACATTTACTGTCATTTTAAATATACGCAGATTTTTTGGTCGTCTGGAAATTGTTGAAGCAAAAAGAGGCTAATCCAGAATAATAATCAGAAGTTACGTCTTGGAGAAACTATGGAAATAACAAACTTGGCAAAAATTGCCAAATTTTTCTATAATAATATTAAATAACAAAAATAATAATAAAAATAATAATATATGGGTACAAATACCACACCAACTAAGTTTTATTGCTTTATTTTTTAAGTATTTAACTAATTATGTGCAGCTATCAGGCTTGCCCACTGTCAATGCAAAGTATAAATTCCATAAGATGCTCAATTGGCTAATACTGGGGGAAAAAAAAACTAATTTCGTTTAACTTCCATGTAGTACCTTCCATCCAAGAGCTTATTACGCTGAGGCTTCTCATTAAACAGCTAATTATCATGTATCCTTCTCAGTCTGTACCTGACAATGTAATGCAATAAAGCGCAGCTTTCGGATCAAATACGGGAACAGCTCTCTTCCTGACGGTAAAACGTGAACTTTTGGTATTTGGGAATCTAAGCAGATGCAACCCTCGAGTTTAATGTAATTAGAAAGGAGATATTCAATTTACAGTATCCACAAGTAATGATGATTAAATTGTTCCAAAAAAACAGTCAGTAAGCAGAAGACACCACTGTTGTAATTACATCCCGTTCACAAAATGAGCCTGGTGATGTGAACTTCGAGAGTTTTAAGTAAATGAAGGCCAAGTGATAAAACACAAAGTACAGTGTTTAGACGACTGCGTTGCTAAACATAATGAAGGAAGGAGCAGATACCCAGAACTACTGAAAGATTTTATTACTTACCGCAATTATTAGCACAGCACGCTTCGTGCTCTAATAAATCCATTAAATACCAGGCTGGCAAAATGTCTTCTCTTTGTAGCCATAACCCTCATCGTCTCGCAAGACGTTTATATCAATTTGGCATCTTAAAAAAATTCCGGCAAGAATTCTTCCACCTCCAGACTAACCTCAAGCACGTGGATGTTTTACGGTCTCCTTCGTCTACGCAAGAGATATCAGCTATGAATATTAAAGCGTATTCTTCCAACATTAGCTGGGTCAGCACTCCACGAGCACCAAGGTGAAAAATATACAAATAGCAATCGCAATCACGGCAGCTGCGATTATAAGTCTCCGGAAAAATGGATTCTGGGAATAATGGGACGATATTTAACACTGCTACTTGAAGCTTCGTGGCCGTCTCTCATCGCTCGTGTCTGAATAGGACGAGCACTTAGAGGCTATGAGTGCTTGCCCACACTAGCTTCATCCATTATATTAGACCATTGTTCCCCCCCGACTGCAAAGGGATAGCTCGAACCTCTCTGGCCTGAAAGTCAAAAGGCTTGTCATAATACATTAATAACACTTCTGTGCTCAGGTTTCATTGAACAAAATCCAGCACTGTGAAAAAAAGACTAAAAGTTTAACCTTCTTAGTGCTGGCGAGCCTGCCAAGGAACGGAAGCCCTTTATAGCAGCAAACGAATTTCTGGCCTTTGGGGGGCTTGTTAACATGTGCAACACTGGATAATAAATCCCATCATCAACATTCTGCATCAGACAGAAGTAGTATTATTAGTGCATTTTATTAATGACTGTCAATAGGTTTCACAGAGCTGTATTATGTATCGATGATGTCATGCGTGGGCTTGCTGTGAAGCCGCTTCTCGCCCACATGATGTAGCAGCAGTCCAGACTACAGAGCCGAATTGTGACCTGTATTCCTTGCATCACGCGTGTGCAGGCGGCCAACGGCGGAACAGGGCAACTAGGTAAATTTTATTATAAAAAAATAAAAATGATTTAAAAAAACAGTGTCAGCATTTCTTGGTGGCTCGGCTGTAGAGGCCTGCTCAGTGAAGAAGAATAATATAATCTGTGAACGTCAGCTGGTATAGTGGTGTACACTTATATGATATCCTCACATTATTGGAATGCAGAACGAAATGGAATTAATCATCGTTCACCTTAAATGACTTCAGTTGATTGAACACTTTTAACGGCCAACAAAAGAAAAGTCTAACATGAGTCTTCGGTGTACATTACTAGGTTTCCTCCCCTAAGTAAGGAAATCCTACGCTACGAAAACACTAGTTATGGAAGTGCTGGGGTGGGGGTTTCCAGATCACTCGGGGAGACGTAATCTGTCTAGATCGTTTCCTCATAGGTTTTTAAATGCACTTAATGAATAATCATCAGCAGCTCATCAGCACAGGTTTTCAGTACTTTCAGGTTTTGCCAGTTAAATAGAATGCGTTACAGTATGTGGAAAGTCTGGGGGACATATAACACCGAGTGACTGGCCGCGTGACGCAAACACAACGTGAATGCTGTGTACGGCCAACAGCTTACCGCGTCTGTAACACGCGAGCCAGTGCAATGTTTAAAATGAGATTTAAAAATGACTTTACATTCCTCATGTGCATAGAAGCTACCTTGCTACAAAATGGATGACAGACTAGCTTATATTTTATCCCGCTATAAACCTCAGCCATAGGGGGCGCTATGGACACTTCCATACAGACATGTGAACTCCGAGATATTGTCTGTTTAGGTCATCCAAGTTAAAGCTCTTTAGGGTCTTATAAATCTCTCTTGACTAGAACATGCACTTGCACAGAGAGAGACTAATTTCGTAGACTGAGTCTCTGTCCACTAGAAAAATAGTGCTTTCCTGTCAAAGACTGATATATTTATTTTCATTTATGTCCTGTCTGCTGGATAATCAAGTCTGAATAGAGGTTTTCTTTTCCTCTGGGGGGGGGGGAAATACGAAAAAAAGCAGAAAAAATACAAGCTTTAATAATAGTGTACCGGTAGTTGTTTCTAATTTTACATGGGGGGGTGCAGATTGGGAGTTTGTTTTTTTTTAAAAAAGCATTAAAATGGTAGCAAGAAAATCAAATGAAAGACCCCTTTTCAAATTTCACTATTGGATCTGTCATATAGAACAAGAAGAAGACATTGCGAAGAAAACCAGCCCCAGGTTATGGTTCTATGATCATTGGCCAACTTTACCCGTGAAACAGAATAGTTAAAAGTCAGCAGCCATATTAACATAATCTAGATTTATGGTACTCTATAGAGCACATGTGAAAGAAAGTATACAATTTAAAAAATGCTGTTATCGCTTTGATTTGGTAATTAACCCTGCAGCACGCTGCTCTCTGATCACGAGTGATGTCTCATTAAACAAATCCACAATTCATTATTAAAATATTATGAAAAAAAGGAGATTTATTTAATCTGGAGATTTAGAAACAGTAGAGCTTCCTGCTGCTCCCTAATAAGTCTAATTACAAAGAAGCGTTTCCAGCCATAAATAAGGTCTGTTATATCCTGTCTAATTCTGCAAGTCAGAAGACACAGAGAAACGACAAGACCCCATCTGGTCCCAGCAGTTCCTCATGACTGTGAAGAACAATCACCCTCACACACGGATGTCTCATATGGTAGAACCATGGTGGACAATAGAAATTGATTCAGCGTTGAACATCATCCTAGAAAATCACTGCGGTGCCCTAATAACGGATCATCACGGGGTACCAAGTAAAACATGTGGATTGCTTCTCTAGAAAAGAGCCCTACCTCTCGAAAGTAACTTTCTATAAATACACAATATGCCACGTGCAGGTCTCTAGCTTTCGTGAAAAGGAAACAAAATGTTCCTGCTAACTTAGGAAAAGCATATATTCTGTTTAATTGGACGGAGACAATGCATACCGAAGGGCTGCATTAAAATCATTGCTACTCTGCATCATGCATTTTTAGAGTCTCCAGGTACGGAGCCATCTGGATGAACAACTTGAAGATGAATTCATATACCCACAGTCCATGAAGCCAATACACAGCACAAGAAAAAAGCCAGCTCTGTCTAATTACGAACTGAATAAAATCTTTAGAAACTACACAAATATTTAATTCCGTTCTGGAATCTGGAACATAAGATTTGTCTTCCCAACCAGAAGACTCCAGAGTTCAGAGGGACATTTAAGGGTTTTACAGAAAAGGAGGTCTCAGTAGACCTTCTTTTCCACCCAACATTGGTGTTTATCAGAGGAGTTTGCTGGCTCTTTAAGTTGGGTGACTGTATTCAACAATTATTGCATTAACTGGCAGAAAACAAATAAACGGGAAGACGTGACGCATTACCGTGATGTGGAAATGGTAGCAATTATACAATTGACTCTTCAATTAGGAATATTTTACTGGGAATAATTGATTTTTGCATTTGACCTTTAAACTTTGACCCTAATAACGCAGCAGTCCATTCTCATTTCATTTTTCCACATGCCTATACAACTGCCATAACATCCATAAAATGACAAAAAAACAACACACAAATTAGCAAAGAATCTTCCGCATTCACCCTGACGTGAAGACGTATTTTAGCAACAAAAAACTATTTTCTTTTTAGTAAGCGAACTAATTATTTCAATTGAATACCATAAATCAAAGAATCTGTATGTAACTTTATTAGAAATTATGATTCACCTAAAAATGAGTAAACAAATTAAAGTCCTTGGCAGGCTAAATAAATAGTAAAAATGTAAAAATATTTCAGATTGCCGAGGACCGCCAAGGATTTGCGTTCTGCTGGCTCCACGTTTTGTTACAGCTATGGCTGTGTTTAGCTTTCGCCCACATAACACAAGAGACAAACTCTCCAAATCCAGTTACATTAAACTCTAATTACCGGCAAGTAGGCCTCGGGAACTGCCCACAACACAAAAGCATTCGGCACAAAGTGCTTAGCAACACCAGCCACACTGGCTCAAAGGAGATCTAGTGGCTATTGTACATTCCCGGGGCCTTTGAGATGCGGAGAGCGGCATATGCATGAACCGTCTGCGTGCTCTCTGCGACTTCATCTTAAAATCCTTTAAAGTAAAGAACTGCTGAAGTCTACAGGGGAAAACTCAAAACGTTTGCATAGTTCAGCTATGTAATTTAATTAAACGCAGAGCTGGTAGACGTATTATCAATCTAGTCATAAGCTGCTTCATTTATTTCATTACATAAATGTCACACAAGATGCACAGGAGGTCAGTACCCAATAGCACCAAGCTTCCTGACCTCTTGGGCCACCGTGCACGTTGTTGGAATATCCCAGCGACGGCACAGATTGCTTAAAGTGTCCACGTCATGCCCATACATACTCAAAGCTTTCGCCATGATTAAATGAACCCGACCGGGTAGGAACACACGTAGGGTGTACAAGAATCGGCAGTCTACGTTACTTCTTGGTAGCTGGAGGCACCTTGTCTATGACACTGACCAACATCACGCAATCTCTGCAAGGTGTTTCCAATATGGACATAGGAAAGCAATTCCTCATTTTGATTAATGTAGCTGTGCTGTTGGTGTAATCGCCATAAACAATACATGAGAAACACTGCAACGGCCGATTCATCACAGTGTTACCTACACAGTGAGAATGTTTTTTGTGCCTCCTGCCTCTGTGGCATCAAATTAACACCCATCGAAAGGTTAAAGGGATTAGGGGCACAAGAGAATACTTATACTGAGAAAATATTTTAATATTCTGCACGAGTAGACATTTCCTCCTGTCCAGACAACATTGTGCCCTCAAGTCTCCTCTACCATAAAACCATTTCCAACCCCAACGTCAGTAACTCTCCTTTATTTTGCATGCAAGTTACTCATTTCTACCTATGTATATAAGAGCTGTCAGAATATAGTCTTCAAGGGCAGCAGACACACCAATAGACTTTGCTTAGTGATACGCAAACTGAAGTTAATGGAATCCTCAAAGTCTGACACACTGTAAGAGCTCAAGGACTCTGTCTTTGGAGACAGTCTTTTAGGGGTTATGCATTAAAAAGTGATTCTGCTACAAAGCTTGACATGTACTCTGATTACCAAAGATGCCTAAAACATGTGCGCTAATACTTTAACAAGAAGTACAAAAATATTCATATACTTAATGAATGTAATTAAAAGACAATCTGGTTGATTAAAGGTGCAGTTCCACTTAGACAATACATGAACTGCACTTTCTAGTATGTTAAGCAACTACACATCAGCAGTTCCGCTTACTAAAATGTATATCTGCAACAGTGGATCCATTGCCTTGCCTTATCTATAAGGTTTTCTATCCTACCAAATACACTTGTTATCTAGGAGCACCAAGTCAAATTGTGACAAATTAGCAATTGTGCTGGTTGTTCTCTGTACCCGCGGAGCAGTAGAATGAAGTTGAAGCCTGAAACTAAGTTACTGCTGTTTTAATCTCTGGGGGACAAAGTGTTTTATAAGATGCGGAAGTCAGAATTGTAAGCTTTATCTCAGACAACACAAAGAGACCTCACTTGTCCCGAAAGTACCAGCACTTTTCAGAATTTCATTTTGACTTGGGGAAATTCTAAGGGATATTGGGTAATGTGTGTGCTTAAAACCAGATGAGTCAGTGAAACAGAATGCTGATCATCTGATTTTGCTCAAACAATGAACAGGATTCTTATTTTTCATAAACTTTATACTCCAATCCATGCAGGCATTTGTTGGAATACCAGGCTTCTGTCTACTTGTGACTACTGAAACAGTCTAGCACATTCCCTGCCCATGCTTAGTTGCACTCCCATCAAAGTCAATGGTAGCTTCAACTGATACCAGCAGGACAAGCATCAGTACCATGTACGCTAGCAAAACATCCATGTTCAGACAGCTCCATGTGATTGGCTGCTGCTACTTACATTGACTACATAGGCTGTCCTATTGAGCACGTGGAGGAAGTGTACATAAGAATGCTTCCTGCTTCCAGTAGAGGCAGCAGGGGGTGGAGTTAAATGAAACAAAAGATTAATTTCCTAACACCTGTACAGATTTGCATACAGACAAATGTATTGCCCAAGAAAAATGAAATTAAATGTGCATTTAACAGGGAAATAGGACTGGAGGGGACTTTGACAATCTTCATTTTTACCATGTTTTAATATATATAAAAATGATCCAATTGCATAGAAAACACACATGCATTCCATTACATTCTGCAATGAATGGAAATATATTTGTGTTAGAGAGATCAAAGAAGGCTGGAAACTCTTGCTGATTGAACAAAAATCAATGATTGTATTTAATGATTTTATGAAGAAAATAAATGACCCTCTGACTCCTAATGGATTCATGTCAGTTGTGAGCAACACATCATGTAATGCTGACTAGTACAGTGCAAAGTGGTGTCGCTTTTCATCCGAGAGCCTTAAAAACCTTTTCAGAGAGAAATTGTGTTTTAATGCCATTTCAGATGTCACTTCGGAGAGGATTTCTGCAATCCTATTTCATAATGCTGAAAGCACTACAAGCTGATACTGTCATTGGCATATGCATCCAGTCACCTTTTAAAAGAACATGCAAAAAAAGTTTCACATTAGTAAAAAAGATAGGATAGCTTTTATATATATATATATATATATATATATATATAATATAATTTTTATTTATTTATTTGCCTTGGCTGGAGACTTTTTTGTGCTTACGGCAACAATTCACTTAAAAGTCAGCAATCTGAGGCAAATACTAAAAAGAAAAAGTAAATGAATAAAGCACTTATGGATCAAAGAAAATTACTTGTTATGCCGCACGTGTAACTGAATATTTTTCTGTTGTCAGACTTGATGTGCAAAGCACTGCAGCGCAGAGCTTGGAATGAAGAAAGGGCTTTAAATCCCATTTAAAGTATGTGTTATACTAACTTCAAGATTATGGCCTTCCAAACAACCTCTACCTTTAAATCAAAGCCTTTCCAATACATTCAATCAAATTATTACACGTTCGTTCTTTGGTGCCAGAAACCAATGTGTTTTTTCAAGAACTATTTTCCATTTTGGTCTCCTTTTTGATATTCTAACTTATATTGTAATGGAACACGAAGATCTATTTAACTGTTGGATCTTAACTAAATAAAGTAATTTCTAAAGGTTTAGGTCTATTAGAAAACCAAGGAGCCGGCTAGCTTTAATAATAGCACAACATTAACAAGCCAGCAGTAAAATTCGAAAAGCCATTTGGCTTTTGAGGTTTGTCAAGCCACGTGTTAACCTGTCCTCTAGATCCATTTCCCCTATAATGTGCAATATGTGAAATAGTTATACTATATATAGGTGTTACCTATATTCTATGATATTGCTCCTGGGCATACCTGGGAACTCCCTGATCTTGGCCGAAGTCTTCTAGTGTGGCCCTGCTTTCCCAGGGAGAGGCATTAGTGACAACAACTACGCACCTACTCTCTAGCCACGTCCTTCCCACTCCATGCCCACTAAAGTCCTGGAGATCCCACCTGGTAGTTGGGGAAGCTCCACGCCTTCACAAAGAGCTCCAGGTAGCCTAACCTGGGATGTTCCCATGTAAGTTTCCGCGTTTGGGGTGAGAGTTCCCAGACCAAGTTAACCCTCGGGCCATCACATCTTTTTTTATTTATTAAAGATGGTTTGTTAACCAACCTGTAAAAGCAACAGTACACCCACCAACACTAAGTTTTCTCCCCACCTCAATAACTTCCAAGCAGTTTTCTGTAGTTTTCAATTAATATATATTTCATTACTAACATTTACTAATAATTTCCCACTGAAAAATCTGCATGATTTATTTTTTTACAGCTGTGTCCTCATTATGTTTATCTATACCGACAGAAAAAATATGGGTTGCGACAGAACAAATGGCAGAAGTGTCTTTTAATCCTCCTGCCCATGGTAACAGTTTAATTAGGAACATCTTGGCTCAGATGTTGATCGTGTGTCAGTCTATCCCAGCAGAGAACTGCACACAATCCATCTTTGTTTTATTGCGCTACACAAAGACACCAATCAGAAAGTATCCAGGGGACTGAGCAAAGCGTGGCAAGAAGTCGCGCGTGCGATATGGGAGTACGTTAATCAGTAATAATACCTGCTACTGACGGTAAACAAGGCTGAGGACATGGACATGTACAAACAAATCACGCACAAAGTAGGACAAAAGAATGACACAAGTTTTTTAGAACAGCAACGCTGAAATACTTGGCGTTTAGATTGTTTGATGGTATCTATGGTTATACTAATTCTTGCTTTAAAATAATATAATTCATTATCAGGCTGAAATTACACCCTACGTTATTTCAGTAATAGCCGCAGCACTTGGGTGACCAAAGTGAAGAACATGGCATGTATCATCTCACAGAAGGGAATCGGTTACCCCTCATCATGTGAAGAGTATATGTGGCCTGAAAAAAGGCTAAAGTATCACTGAGGTGTATCTATGGTGTGTTAAGTTTTTAATGTCTTCATTTAACTGACAAAAGTCATTAAAGAATGTACTTGGTCAAACATAATAGGTAAAGAAGGGCCACTAGATGAAAATATAGTCACTGGTGTCACACTCCATATGAAGCAAAGACCACACAAAGCAATGAAGGTTAACAGGTAAAAAACTGCCTTCAGTGACTGAATCACAAGGTTCCTGTTTCTTCAGAATATTTATGGTGCTCACACAGATCAATACTAGAATGTGCAACATACGACTTCTTTAAGATTAAAAGATGCTCTATGGTAGATTAGGCATCATCGTCGATAGGCGTTGTGGAACGTCTTATTTCCAATTAAAACACCTGAGCCCAAGCGCAAGTCAGCTTTTATTAGTCACTTATCGGAATCATGGTGTTCAAGCTGTCACCCTCACGCGGGTCTGACCACCTTTCTGCATCCATCAACTGCTACTTTATAAATCCAGCACATTTCTGAAAAGGGCATCGCACTCAGGTCCAATTGATTTATTCAGAAAAGGCAAGACAGTTTGTGCGACTGTCTCTCATAACTTTATGACTCTCTATAGCCTTCTTGCTGGAGAGTAAAATATTTATTATTTCTCTGCCTCGTTCTCTTCTGGAGAAGGTGATGCTGCTTGCAGGATTCCTGTCACCGTTTCGTGAATGCCAATTGCAACTAAATCAAGGACCTGGATGTTAACTGGTGAAACGATTAAAGAAATAATAGAATCAGTAACTTGATGATAGATCAAAAATGTTTGGTTAATGCCGGATACAATAGTAGGATTGTTTGGGAACAGATGTGCTCTAGAACAATGACTCAAAATATAGCAAGTGAAGAAGTAGCACTTGGGGTAAAACCATGTGGATTTATTGTCAAACTTTTCTTTCCTTCCAAAAGCACTCTATATTTAGCTGGTAAAAGAAAGCCAATGCATTGTGCAAGAGGGGTTTGTCCCATATTTCTCAACACTCCCTTGAGGAACAGAGAAAACACCTACTAGAATAATCTTCAAGGCAAATTTAAAATACTGTCTCGGGAGACATGTTCCAGAAATGTATGTTTTGGGTCTATGGCTATGAAGTCTATCGGGTCCACTAGGACTTCAATAAAGTGGATGCAAACGTGAAGACGGAAAGACCGAAGAACATGAAAACCAACAAATCTTACTTGAGAGATTTGAAAACATACTGTCAACATTTACAGTGTTACGGTGTCTTTATGATATTTGCCGAATCTTCAAGGCATGGATCACTAAAAAACGTCTCAGCAGATTATCTGACTATTCCATTACCTTTATTTATACAGCGCCGGTAGATTTCAGAGTGCTATCACTATAGAAGGGAGTAAACATACAATTTGACAAGAGCGTGAAATTTATTAGACAATTGTGTGACCCAAGATTCGCACCATGGCTTTTTGCATAGAAGCAATTATATTTTTTGAGATTTTACAGTGTTCAAGTGGTAAAGTTATATACCAAGTAATATCATTTCATACCAATGCGGAAAACTACCTAATTTCTTTTGCCTATGAGCTCTCTTCCCATCTGCTGTGACAGATGTCAGGAGTCGGTATAGCAGAATGGACAGTTTTATAAGGAAACATTTTCGGTAACAATGGAATCCATACTTCATCATCCTTGACCCTGCTTCTGACCTCCATGCATATCTTCTATGTCTTCCTCTGTGGTGGGGTCTGATCACTTTGACCTACGGCCACAGGGTATTGTAGGCCAGAGGCTTCTCTGAAAACGGGTTCCCGCCTAACCCAGACATTTGGGCATTCAAGCAATGAACACCTCCCAGCACCAATAATTCTTACCCAAACAAGTCCCATATTCAGCCTCATTAACAAAAGACAAAAGAGGGCTCCAGTTGCAATATGATCACTATCAAGAAGTAAAATGGTTTCCAATATGTCAACTGTCATTCTGAAAAACGATCCTCTGCTGGTTTGTTTTCACATCATTCAGTGCAGATTAATTTACCCAAACACATATGGGATTTATTAAAATCTCCCTGCCGCAAATCTGATTGTATAATCAGCACCATATAATGCAAACAAACCCCCATAACCCCACGAGCACCATGATAAACGCATTAAGATAAGTAGACAGCACATATATATATACCAAAAAGAAATAAACACACATATATATATATATATATATACATACACATATATAACCCACATACAACACATACTGAGCCACAGAAGCCAGCTGTATGCTATAATATAATATATATATATATATAATATATATATATATATATAGTACCTTTAGAATCTCATTTAAGGATTACCAAATGTATCTCAAGAAGGGCTTGCATGAATAACATCAAATTACCAATACAGGAGTCTAATCTTCCTTGTATTGAAAAATGTCCCTGAACGCCAAATCCGACAAAGGAATTCACGTTTCTGGAAGTTGCAGTATGTAAAACTACTGATCTTCTGAATTTAAATGAAGTCATTGAAATAGGTCATTTACACAACTATTATGCAAGATAATTATTTATATTGACATCATTTGGGAGAAGAATACTGTATTCAGCACATTTGAAATAAGAATGTGTCTTAAACATAACCTTATAAGCACATTTATCAGGCCTAAAGCCTATCCATTGCTTCTTTAAGAAAGAAACGCCATCGAAGCAGCATTTCCCAAGGGGAAAAAAATAGTCCTTTTGTGTACTATGTGTATTATTGTTAAAAAATCTATTTATATATATTATCTCTTATTTATATAGCGTCACCAATTCACTAAGCACTTCTTACAGTACATATATTCAAAGAGTATGGCACAACCAGAACAGACAGACTGCTCACAAGGGTAATATATATATATATATATATATATATATATATATATATATATATATATATATATATATATATAAATATAGCTTGCAATAGCAGTGTTAGTAAAGTAGTATACATTGAAAGAAAAAAAAAAGTAGTTCAATATGGAATAATACATTTATTTTGGACTAACAAATGGAATGTTAGTCCAATTAACATTCTGGGAAACTGTTTTTACAGAACAGTCCAAAAAAAGGGGAAATCATTTATTACATTTATTTATATAGTACAAGCAGGTTCCGTAGCGCTGCATACAGAAAATACTAGTACACAAGGAGAAGAGGGCCCCGCTCTTGCAAGTTTACAATATATTTTGGGTTTATATATAACATTACCCTTTAGTTTGAAATTAATAAGATTAAAAGGAATATATTGTGAATGTGTTTCATCATAATGTGGACTTTTGTTTTAGTTGCAATGATTTTATCCCATAATTAGGACTATTATTCCAGAAAAAAGCAGTAGTTCCAAACAAAAATATTTAAAATGGGGATAGAAAGCACAGTTTTCTTCCAATACATATGAAAAACTGACTGCCCCTTTAAGTTTATTGTTGGCGGCCTCCAACGATCGAAGAGTTAAACCTCATGCCACTAAAACATGCTGTGTGCTGAGTATTTTCCTTATTAAATATTAAACAGTTCAACGCGGCCACAGAACGAGGTAAGACTGCTTTCCTTTCAAGTCTACATTTCAGAGAAATCATGCCATTTACAAAAGCAAAAATCAACACCTCTATTGAATAGACCTCACCGTCTGGTGTCCTATTAGTGATGCAAGGACAAGTGAGATACAATAAAGAAACAGAAGCTTAAATAAGGACAGAGAAGAGGTCCCGAGCGCTCCAAGGTCTCCAGAAATAAGCCACCTTGGGTTATCTGGGGGATATATTCAAATCGCGCAGCACCTGATGGGATTTTAATATCTATATAGTCTAAGATCGGGAAGGGGTATATAGGGGCAGATAGGGGTTAGAAAAGAAATGCGCCCACTCTGGAGTCTATTCGCTAAAGTGGGAAATTGCTGGGAGGTTGCAGACCAAAAATGGCCCTCTAATTCCATAATTCATGATTTCATTGTGTTCACGGAGAGCTTACTTTGAGCTGGCCTAGTGATGTCATGGAGCTGAAACGCTAGATTCACCTGCAAACATCCAGCTTTAATATTAAATATTCTCTAGTCATTACCCAACATGCCTGGCATCAGTGTCTGTGTTGGGGTGCATGGCAAGAGATGGGGGTCACCCCAGAAGAGGAATAGATGTGGACACCCACCAGGCTCACCCAAACAGCCACCTTGTTATGTTAGCATCGCATGGTGGCCACATTAGAGCTTCAATGGAGGTCTGAGCTGCAGCTCCCAGGGTCGATCTCTCCCCAGTTGGCCCTTGATCCTACCTGGGACAACAGTAGGACCATTGGGAGGTATGTGAATGGAGGTATGTGAATGGAGGTATTTTCTGGGGGGAAATAAATATCTTTAAACTCTCCCCACTCTTTCCTACAGATATATATAGAGTATATAGAAAGTGACGGTAAATAACAACCATTCGGCCCATCCAGTCTGCCCAACAAATATGCTTGCCATTCACGTGGCAAGGCTGTTAGAAACACTGCCTAAGTATTTAATGTAGGCATGTTTAGTATTTTAGTACGCACATTTGTCTTCTAGTGACTTTCGTAATACGTTTTGCTAATCAAAAAGCCAAAGAGCGTTGTGCAACACTTGGCCAAAACGCGCCTCCCACCGCAGTTGATCATAGCTAGGATAACGAAGACACATGGCAGCACACTGCAGAGAATTTCTCTATAAATACTATTTAGGAGGCCGTTGAAAGACATGTATTTACCCTGATATTTAGCACTCACAGAGTATCCTGTGTGTACAAAGCATATTTGTACAAGTGCTTTCCCCTCCTTGGACGGCTAACATATTCCTTGCGTGCCCCGAGGCTCACCTCCACAACCTTTCCTCCTGTCAATAGATGTTTACAGTATTCCTCTCCTTCTGATCTGAGCCATGTAGCTTGTGGGTTAGAGACAAGCCCACCGAGGGACAAAGAGAATTCATAGACGTAATCCTCGGAGTGCCAGCCGACGCAGCTCGGAAAATCAAACGGGCTGAAATCGCTGTAAAGTAAACTCTATGTGATGGACTTGTCAAGAAAGCAAACATTCCAAGAAAAACATGTTCTAATCTTAAAATAAAAAAGGAGGGGGGTTTTTTGTTTGTTTTTAAGAAAAGTTTCTTGAGTTCTGTCCCTGCATGTATTATTTCTTCACGGTGAAAGAACTACAGTGCCGTCTGTCCTACCGCCACTTCTGAGTAATCATGAAGCTGTCAATTGTGAATTGCATATCCGAGAGGACAACAAGATGCTGACGAGATGCGCTTTCTGCTGAAAAGAAAAACATGTATTGTTCGCGGGACACAAATAAATCTTTTCGCTCGATGCAGAGGTTTGAAAGAAGCCCGTTGCACCGGGGAGATTGCGTCTATTCTATTTTCCATTTGTTTTAAATATTCTTGGAGGTACATTAAGGTGGGAATCAGGCCCCGACTGGCCCTATGGGACAGTGGGCTGCCAGCCAATAGGGTCTTATACTGATCCTGCTATTCCAGTGGCCACATATTATGTTTATGTTATTTGGAGGCCAGTGGCCTTAAAGTGCCAGAGCCACTTAGTCCTCCCTAAACTGAGCCTGACGGGGAGTGGAGACCATGTCTGTCACAAGCCCTAGAATTCTTCTGCCATGACAAAATATATCAGATAAAAATATTAATAAATAACGATGACATCACTACTATTAATAATAACATTAATAATAATGAGAACTATGTTCTTAATACATAGACAAACCAGGGATATCGAAATAAGGTACTTGTATCGAAGGTTATACTTCTAAAAATATACGTTACAGGAAAAACACGTTTTACACTTAGTTTGCTTTGTTATTCTAATCACATAGAAATACATCCAAGGACAGTAAAAAAGAAAACACTTTGGGGACTTATTCATCAGAAATGCCGTTACAGGACAGAAGGCCTTCCAATGACAATTGATGAAAGTACATTTCACCTTCAGCATCGTCCACATATCAAGGAACGTTCTGAAAAGTCCTGGCATATTTATAGTAGAATAAAACATACCTGGTAATAATAATAATAATAATACACTAAAAACCCAGTTTGGATTTCTATGTCTAAAGCTAAGTTATTGAAATTATAGCCAGTGTAATATGTGTAGCATGAGAGAAAGTAGATGGTTTGAAGTTTATTTCAAAGGAGGAGCGAGAAGTCATAATCTAAATTAGATGGCCAGAGGGTTAGACGCAACATAATTAAGTTTTACGTTACTGGGAAGGTGGTAGATAAGTGGAACAGTTTCCCAGCATAAGTGGTAGAGTCTAAAACTGTGAGCTAACATGCATGGGACAGGCATAAAGCTATCCTGCTTCTAAGACAAGACAAGGACTGATTAAAGTACATCAGAAAAAATGGATGGGCCGAATGGATCTTATCTGCTGTCACATTCTATGTTTCTATGTTTTGCGTTATTTGTGATCGTTGGTGGCACACGAAACGAAAGGAAACATCCGGGTTTACACTTTGTTGTTAAAAAAAAAAAAAATGAAATACTAAAACTCACCTTTTCCATTTTTTTTTATCTGATTGAAAACAAATTAACTAAATTATAAAAAGGAAACTATTTGAATAGGTTCAGTAGTGAAACTTGTTTATCTCAAATTAAATTCCATCCGGCCCGCTTTCTATCAGTCACGCTCACCCACTGATGAGCCGCCTTCCATCTGAGCTCATGCATACTTAATAGAGAGAGAAATTGGGATTTGGATATATAGCCGCCGTGCGCGTCACTTTCAGCGCATGCGCGGAAGAAGGTCCGGCTTTTCACGGTGAACGCTCTCCGATTGATAGATAAGCTTATTCTAAGCGCTACTTTTGTCTCACTGTTGCTGTCAATAAGCTTTCATGCGAGCCTTTCCCACGCAATATTTCACATGTAGGAATGCAGTCTCTGCAAGCATAAGCCGTACGAGATCCTGTAAAAACTCTGCTTCTCGGCAGAATAGTGTTGATGGCACGAGCTGTGACATGTTTCTGTATAATCAGCACGTAATCACTGGGCGCTGCAGCTGTCGTGGTGCACTTAAAGGCTCCCAGGCAGCCCCGAAAATGAGGAATCGATCTAGAAGTATTCTGTAAGTAAAAAAAAAAAGTACTTACCGTTGGGAGAAGCTGCAGCTCTACAGCTGGAAAGCACCATTTCTTGTCGCTGACTGGCCAGGTAAAGCAGCCAATCAATGGCAGGGAATGGATCCCGTCAGAACTAGTGGGAGCTCTCTCTGTGCATGAGTGTAGGGGAGTTTGTTAGATTCCCCCCTGTAACCCTCGCCAAACCAGCACTTGAGGGTGACAGGCAGTGAGTATATATGTGTATATATATATATATCCAAATAAATTACTCAGAACATATCAGAGCAATTGCAACAGGAACCACACAGACATTTAAAGGGACCCCTCAGCATGCATTATCTCATGCGTTAAAGTGCATATGATGGCTGGAGCGTCTCTTTATAAGACAGATCTTCCATTTTGTTCCCGTAATGTAGTCTGAAGAGCTTTTAGTGGAGTTGCAAATTCTTGAAATGAGAGAAAGCTTTCCAATCACCAAACGAAGTTTGTTTAGGGGCTCTTCAATATACCCTACAATGTAGCACGGTTAACGTAAAGATATTGAATGGACTGCGGTCAGTCGTTTTACGTACACGCAGGAGGCTCTGGTAATGTGCTAACCGCCGGCTGGAAAATGACACTGGCATTATGATGGAGTGCAGCTTTAACTGTCACGCGGAGAAGATATAGTTTGTCTGACACAATGCTGACAAAGATGGAAAATATATGCTGACTGCATCAATACGTTACACGCACTACTCAGAAGGGAACCTGATCTCCTGCAACACGCGGCAACGCAAACATATGCTTCTCACATACGCAATCACGCTCTGCTACAGACGATTAAGGCCATCACTGCACTCACAGTAATCCGTGCATCACTTCTCTCCCGTTACCCGGTTAAACATCACAAGTGTAACCGTTAACAGCAGGATCCAGTTGAGAGAATTGGATTTTCTGCACTTTGTTTCTTCCTACGGAGTTTGGAAGGTCCGGAATGTTTTGATCTGCACCAAAGCATGCCACGTGTGAAAACAATATACCTCCCAACACTACCAGCTTTCACGGGACAGTCGTGAATTTTGACCGGCCCAGGGAGCAATAAAATCAATGGAGATTTGTGCTGTTGCAGATATATGAGTGCTACAAGCAGGTTCTTCCTGTAAAGTGGGTGGCCACGCCTCCAACACGCCCACTTCTGGTGTTGGCCCCTCCCCAACATTAGCCACACACCTCAACACAGGTGGCACAATTGTACACCTAAAATGTTTGGGGCTATGATATATATATATATATATTATAATATATATATATATATATATATATATATATAATATTATATAATATATATTTATCACACACACACACACTAATAACGGCATTCATTCTCCCCTTGCATAATTACAGTAACAGATATATGGATAGATAGATAGATAGATAGATAGACAGACAGACAGACAGACAGATAGACAGATAGATAGATCCATCTCAGCACAGTCTCCAGAAAGCCTATGGCTACGTGAGATCTGTCTGACAAAGCCACTACTCGAGAAAGCAAGTCACCAAGGCCACACATCAGTAGAGCAAAATATATACTGACAGCTTCCCTCAAACGCTTACAGCCACCAGCCTTCCATATCAGAGATTTCTGCAGACTGTGTGCGTATCTATATACTTTATATATACCGTATTGGCTCGGATATAGGCCGCACCCGAATATAGGCCGCACCCTAAAAGTTAGGTGCTATTTTAAAGAAAAAAATATTTTTAAAGAAAAAATACACGTTAGTGAAATGGTAAAACAGTATTTTATTTAATGAATGGTATTTGAACATTTTTTATATTTATTATGCAGTTAGCCCTGCTTTTGACAGTATATAATATATGTTATATGAATAAACGAATGGACAGCCATTTTAGTATTTTATTAGTTCCTGTAGAAAAATTAATTCATTGGTCTTAGGAGACTACAATAATGTTAAGGTTCCCCCTTAATTCATAATGCACCTTACTTACAGAGTGCATCATTAATTAAGGGGTGCCTAAAAAGGCTATAAAGTGTGGGGCTACAATTCAATACTTTATCACCATTTTAAGGTTCCCGCCTTAATTCATAATGCACCTTACTTACAGAGTGCATCATTAATTAAGGGGTACCTAAAAAGGCTATAAAGTGTGGGGCTACAATTCAATACTTTATCACCATTTTAAGGTTCCCGCCTTAATTCATAATGCACCTTACTTACAGAGTGCATCATTAATTAAGGGGTGCCTAAAAAAGGCTATAAAGTGTGGGGCTACAATTCAATACTTTGCCATTTTAAGGTTCCCCCCTTAATTCTTAATGCACCTTACTTACAGAGTGCATGATTAATTAAGGGGTGCCTAAAAAAGGCTATACAGTGTGGGGCTATAATAAAATAGCTTTTTAAGGTCCCATTTTAATTTATGATAATTTATAATGGAGCCTTAGAGTTTAAGGTAGGGACCTTTAAAAGGGATTCAAGGTTGGGGACTACTTGGCAAGTTCTTTATGCTTAGTGTGTGTGGGGTTTTTTTTTGTTTTTTTTTACATTTAATGTATGGTAGGAGGCTACCACCTTCCTTACCTAAACTTTAGATCTGCAACCTTGATGTAGATGCAGCAGACGTGACCTCCACTTCCTGCACCAGTCTGCCTCATCTACATCAATGTTGGGAATAAAAAATCAGGGAGGAACTAAAGTTTCTGCTCGTGTTGCCGGGGGACCGCATTTTTGCCGGACCGCACTGAAGAAAGTTTGCTGATACGGTCTTCCAGACACCCTGGAGAAGGTAAGAAATGCTAAACCCCGATTATAGGCCGCACCCCCACTTTAAAGATTTAAATTGTGGGAAAAAAGTGCGGCCTATACTCGAGCCAATACGGTATGTGTGTGTATATATATATGTGTGTGTGTGTATATATATGTGTGTGTGTGTATATATATGTATGCTGTATATATAGTATTACATTAAATAAGTATACAGGGTTGTCCTAAACTCTTACAATACAATAATATATTGTTACATAATACTTATTGTATTTCTTGGTATTGCAACAGAAAGAAGGCCAAGCTCCAGACACAAACCCTCTGAGGGTCTCCAGAGAGTTCGAGGCTTCTTCTGCATGTGTCTAGGAGACTGATCCCGAAACCCGCTTAACACACGCTGGAAATAAGTGAATAAATGCTCCGTCTTCCGACGTGTCACTGCCAAACTGCACTCTGTCTAAAGTGTTTCTGGATCCTCTAGTATCTCTCTAATGTGACCTCTTCTAAGTAGCAAGTGATGTATTACAGCGCAGGGTGGTATCCTAAGGGAAGGGAAATAAAACAGATCACATTTCACCGCAATATCCAGTTGTGGTTTCCGAGAGCCTATACGTCTTTCACATAATGCAAACCTGTCAGAGGTAAACGCCGGCTCGCTTCATCTGAGATATGACTTCTCCCACCTAAGAGTGTAAGAATAGCCTACAGTGGCCATGCTACAGAATGCAATCTGTCCCGGGGGGTACAGAAAGGGGGGGATTTATTTATCTTGGACTATTCCCTTGGAAATATCTCACGTGATCATGCAGTCATCATTTATTCTTTACACGCGTGATCCCCTGGCTAGTCTGCGTTATTTTCTTTCCACTGACCCGTACTGACCCATACAAATATCAAACACTCTCATTTACTCTCATTTCCGAGGCGCGGGGGTCTCCTTCGTTCACCAGTTGGTTGCGTAACTCGGCGTAAGCAGTCAGGGCAGTTAAGATCTGGAAAGCACTGGCAACTGAGGTGGTTTCTAGCAGATTCACTTAAAGGGACAAGCTCTGTATTTTAATATGGATTACAATAATACACAATGAAAAATTACCTTAGGTAGAAGCTGCACCCCTCCTCTATGGGAAATGCTGCATGGCATTTAGCGGGGGGCACAATGCTCCTGCGCATGCTGATAGGAATCTAGTAGGAATCTTACCTGCGGATGCAGATCAGCGTAACTGCAGACTTAATGAACTCTATTACTTACAGGTACAGTCGCACGATAACATTCACCGGCCAATTCCCATCAGCTATCGTTCTACATATAAACGATTTCTCCCGATGTAACAGCAATCATTTACTTATTGGTTAGTTATTTTCCTGTACATGTTTTCAATTTGTCCGACGTTTTGGGAGACAAGCTTACAATAGCGCATTTACCACAGAAAACATTCACAGCGGCGGATTATTTCAAAAATTAAAACACATTTTAATGGAAGACTGAACAACGGTAAGAACAACCACGTAACGAGAAATAAATCCTCTTTTATACGGGCAATGAACTTAGTAAGTACTTAACTACCTTTACAGAATGTTCAGAGTTCCATACTACATTTACGTCATTCACTAAAGAGTGACAGTGCAGGTGTTGGGCAGCGTAACTACACATTATTAATGGCTTCGTGAAAAGGCCAGAGCTGGCCCTACAAATTGCATGGTTCCATAGCGGAGAAAGTCGCGGCTACCTGTAACACATAATGCTGGCCCACTTAGCCCTTCAGGCAGTAGAGGTTCGCTTGGGTCAAGCTTTTATGATAGACACACAGAATTAGACAGCAGATAGAACCATTCGGCCCATCTAGTCTGCCTATTTGTCCAGATATAGAGACTCGGACCTTGGTATTATCTTTCACAGTAAAATGAGATGAAACCACAACTCTTTGTCAGCTTTACTCAGTAGTGAATAAGCCCAGAGTTTCAAATAAAAGTTTGAGCTAATCTAGAAGATTCCAGCACTGGAACTAAGACTACGGACTAAGAGAGAAGGAAGTAAGTAACCTTCAGAACGCTCCCCAGGCTATACCCATACCTGGGAACTCTCCGGGTTTGACCCAGAGATTGCCGGGTGAGTACCGCTCCTCCAGTTCATGGGAGCAGGGTCTTGACCAGTTATGGCCATACCTTACACTGCTTTATAAAGACTATGTTATTGTGCTTATTATAGATACTTTCCCACAAACTGGCAATATAGCTGTGGAATGACTTCAGATTGCTGGATTTTTGAAATAAACCAATTGTATGATGGTGGGCGAGAAACATACATGCAGGGCAAAGAGGGTAATCATCTATTTCACTGAAAAGGTACAAATATGCTATGAAATAATATCCTTTGTAACTCCCAACACAGAATCATGAAAGAACAATTTCCTTTCTACTACTTTAAAGGATACAGGTCGGGGACGCCAGTTATTCGAAGGACTTTTTTGTTGTAAAGATGCGCTTCAGCTAAGGTGATCTGGACATCATTAACCACCAAGAACTTTAGATTTCAAAATTACAGTGGAATTTGATACAATGGTGACCGTGCTGTGAAAGGAGGACTGCTTTGTGGCAAAGCTTCGCGTGACCCCGGCCAAGTCACTTTATTGTTCAATGCACCTAATCATTACCTGCAATCTTCTAGATAATTACCTGTTTGGGAAGGGGGTCTTTAATGTTAAATTTGCAGTGTATTGTGTCATAGGAATTGCCGCAGTATTTTAGTGTACACTACTACCCTTTGACCGTCGGGATTAAATTCCCGGATCTAAAAGGAAATTGCTGCTTATTTCGGACAGCATACGGCAGGTTGCTTCGGCAAACAAAAGGTTAATTAACGCCGGAGAGCGAACAACAAGAATTGATTAGCCGATGGCATGTCTTTTCTATAAATAATGCGGGCCTATTCTGTATCTGAGTATTGAGGACTTGATTGATTAAACAGACAAAGGCAATGGTGTCCTCGTCTTGATTGGAGGCTTGACACCTTTCCAAACACCTCACGCTTTTTTGTTTTAATGTACGTCACTTACGAAAGAAAGCGAGGCTCAAATAAGCATATGTACAGCTCGGGAGCTGCGTGTCGACAATATTGGATTCTAGGTGACCTTTGCATTTGATTACAATGCCTGTGGTCAGCCTTGCCTTTTTTCCCCTAAGGCCTCCAACTTTAACTAAATGAATCAGAGCAAGACAATCGGCCAGCAATAAAGACGACCACTTGGCATCGCTTAGATGACACTGAAGGAGAACCGCCAACTTCACAGCTCTTGCCATAAACAAAAGTCATTGCTTAGAACTTTCCATAGCCTGGACTTTAAGCGGCTAGTACAACTAAGACTGAACTTTTTGTTTAGCAATTAGTATGTCTGGGTATGGGACGTGCCTTTTGGCCAACACTTCTCCTTGAAGACCTTAGTGATCACCCTGTTCTGGGAGGGCGTAGAAGATCCGTCCGTCTCTCAGGCATTTTTGTTGTCACTGCGGTCCTGTCACTTGGGTTAAGCTCTCACCTGCACGAGATACCTTGGGCTTCTACGATTTTTTTTAAAAAAAGGAAAGGACTGTTTTTCATGTAAGTGAAACGGATATATACGGCAAAAAGGGGGAAAGCTAGCTTGTCTAATCGATCTCCTGCACAGCAATCCCCTGGTTCTCATTACTCCACTGCCTGAACCCATCCACAACAATCAGCAACTAAACTATAGTGAAGAGAGACCGTAACACAGAGGAAGAATGAAACAGATCCTGTGAATGGAAGTTAGCCATGTTCCCATTACAGTCCAAGATGTTCCCACTGGTATGGAATACAGACCTACTGCTCATACTGAAATACACAGATTTATTTCCTGCACTTTACTCTAAAACGTAGTATTTGGGAAGTGTGAGAGATCACTTTTAATGAGAACGTTTCCACCCTATCAGGAACATTTCTATAAACGAGGAAAAGCCAGGAGAGCTTCCATTTCCATAACGGTATCCGGTTTCTGTTTTAGAACTGGTCGATGTTAAGCGTAACAGACATCTCTCTCTGCAGTCCTGCCTCCTTAATGTTAAATGTTATAGTCCGCTGCCTATAAAGCAGGTCAATTCAGTTTGAATTACACTCAAGTTACTTTATCTCCCTGCACCTTCCAAATCAGATTAGAAACTCGAGGAGGAAAAATTCAATGTACGGCTCGGCACATCACCCGGCGGTACATAGGAGAGAAATAAATAGTGAAAGAAAAGCAGGGCGTGACATGGATTCGCCGTTCCAGGAAATCCTAGCGTTCTCTATTAACAGTGTTACGCGCAGAGATTGCAAACCACTGAGGTTTTGCCATTAATCAGTCACTGTCTTGCCTGAGATAAGCCATTCTCTAATTACACGTGTGACTAGCTACAGGTAATGATACCAAGTTTGTTCTCGGAATTAACCCTTTGATTGACACATTTTTTCTGCTTGTTCTCTTCATACGGTGGCTTACATGCTTATATTTTATTTTATTAGGACGAGTTAAACTGTTTAAAGGTACACTGTTTGGGTTTTTTGGGTACAATTGCTAGCTGCTTCATAACTAAAACATTTTAGGTGTCTACATTGTGGTATTTGCTTTGGGGTGCGTAGCAAGGTGTTTGGGGTCAGTACAAGCAATGGGTGGGACCAGAGGCGTGACGCTACTGTTGTAAGGAGGCATTTGGGAGCTGTGATGGAGGTTGGTGTTTTAACAACACAAATCGCCATTGCCTTTTCACCTTCCTGGGCCAGTCAATGGAGATCAGATGGTCTCCCCAACCACTCCATGCTTCTCACTGCCCAAACAGCAAAGTATCTGCCAGGACAATGGGATAGTGCCTTAAAATCAGCACTGTTGAAAGGTATGCAATATAAGCATGAAATATATGTGCAGATTACAAGAAGAAACATACATTTAAGTTACCCATTATTGTTAATAATATAATAAATAAAGATTACAATACCAAGTCAAGATATGTTGATATACGTCCTAAGTGACCCAGTTTTGGATCCACATCTTGCTCTCTCCTTTGACTCCATGTATTCTAAATGAGTCAAATTAAATAAATATCTAACAGGTCATGAAGCCAACAGAAACTTCTAGCACAATCACCTATTATAGCAATGCCTCAGAATTACCCCTCTCTGACCACCCTTTATATTAGAAGACTAGCTTTGACCCACCCAAAAAAGGTCTATTGCCAGGAACCAAGTTGAGTTTGGAAAATCGCGCCTCTGTGCTGAAAGAACAAACGTAAAAGCTCACAAGAGCAAGTCGCTCTCCTCCTTCCGTACCCGGATGCGTGTTAGTGTTATTATGAATTTTAAATGATCTTTGTTAATTATTATTATCATCACTATTGTAACACCGCTAATGTAATATAAAACACACCTCTTAAACTCAGACTAAACATGGTTGACTGTTTGCCAAATGACAGATGGAAAATCTTCCAATTTTTTTTTGAAGGTTGCCAGAATAATAAATGAAAATTGAAAATTTAGCCTAACAACAATTCTGGGGATGGCATCAAATTATTGGCGTCATTAAGCATACTTCATTTCACACTGGTCCAATTTTAGTCTAGATAATGGATCTATATAACCATCCAAAGAACTACAAAGCAGGGGAAAAAAGCTATTCATCTGTAGGACCATAAAGTCAAGACGTTTCTTTAAGGCATAGTCCCTAATGTTTATTTATACAATATGAAAGAGCTCCAAAAAAATAATAATTTGCACATCACATGTGTGGAATATTACCTCTGCTTCAAAAGAAATGCCTCCCTAAATGTCTTTTTTAAAACATTCAAATCCCAGCTTAATAAAAACAAATGGCAATCCTCAGTTTTTTCAAAATTGCATTTGATATCCAAAGCTGGGCTCCGTTTTAACAAGACACTTTGAAATCCGGTAATTATGAATTCATGGGCAACGAGTCTGTCTTTTTATTTTATTTTTTTGCATTGCAAGAGAGGCCGAGAGATAAGTATATTTAAAGCCAACTGGTTTAATGAAGACGCTTTGGAAATACAAAATAAAAGAGGTAGCGGAAAATACTAAGGCGCGTTGGCCGCGATTTCCTAGAGAAAAGGTTTTACCCTTCAGTAGCATGCCTGACAATATGTAACAATATCTTTAACTTAAACCTTATATCGCCATAAATTCAAGCTTTGATTTTGATTGTAAAAATTTTGTTTGTAAAAAGAGGTACATTTGCAGAAAAGCCTCTTCTTTTTCATTAAATGGCCCCCAGTATCAATGGTGTGTTTTTTCCGCTGACTAAGGCCCCTCTGCCATACAACCGAGGGCAGATATCGCTATTGGGTGATCAGGGTCAATATTTACGATCGAACACTCTGCCTTCATAGTGAGCTTACTCAGTGCTGCGCATGCAGCGTGCTCCGCATGGCAAACGGCAGCTGCAGAAGTAAGGGGCAGCAAGATAACGTCTCTGCCTGGCATGAGAAAATGTATTATTAATTCAGATTATACACCGTTTATTGGTAAGGACATTCCAGCCATTATGTGAACTTTAATAAATTTGATAGCCAAGTAGTCCTCTTAAATCTATGCGGTGTAGAATCCCCCCCCCATACGCGTTTGCCCCTTTTCGCACTCCCTGCTTTTTGGCTTGCAGAAGATTTGCTGAACACAACTCCTAAAGGCAAGTGATTTTTTTTTTTTGTAGGTTTAGCGAATGCATTTTGAAGTAATTTAATATGGATTCCTTGTTGGGCAGGTTGTTCTGGACCCCGGCATGTCTCCTTCCCGGTATATATCAGGTGAATACCTGAGGACGTTCCACAACTTTTGGACGGGCAACAGAACATGGAAGTGGAGGAACAGAGGGAAAATGCTTTTAAGCTCTCTGGTTATATTTATTTTTTATTTTAGTATAACCATAGAGTTGGCTACCTTAAAAAATGTCTTATTTTGGTGATAGTTAAAAATATGAATCATATTAACAATTATAAACTCAAAAGAAAATCACAAAATAAGGTCACAGCAAGAGGCCCCCTTTTTTCCTTCTCCACGCCTCGGTAGAGGTCCCTCTAATGCAATTACGTCAAGCAAGGCATAAATCAATCTTTCATTAATCTTGAAGTGTCACAGAAGAAAAGGCTGCAGCTGGTATCGCATACACTTTAACCCTCGTAGTGCCAGGGGGTTAAGCTATCACAAAGGAGCAGAAATAAGACAATACATGTTAGGAATGGTTTGTTGATGCATGGATAATGAATAATGATGTCTTCTTTATGGTAACAGAGTTAATAAATATGAAAACTTTGCGCCCGTGATGTGCGACATTATCGGCAGAATAAGTACACTTTAATGAGCCTGAAATATATTTGTGTGGGAGGATGAAAATCATTTCATCTAGATGAGGATCGCAATCTTAACGATTAAGGAATGTAATCATTACTAACCGGCACAAAGAAACGGTGACAGGAAAACACTGAAAGGCATGATGTGTGTTGTTGAAGTGAGGGCACATACTGGCAGTACCTGCCAGCAGTCCCAAATTTCCAGGGCAATCCTAACATCTGACCTTACGTCATGCTGTGCAGGCAAAATATTCTTTTTTTTTATATTAATATAAATACCTTTTTATTGGAAGAGCATGCAGAGGGTGATTGACAACCAGCAGTTGTCTTATGTATGGGTTTACCATCTGGACCATACTGGTCACAGTCCTGTATATATATATATATAATATATATATATATATATATATATATATATATATATATATATATATATATATATATATATATATATATAAACACATATACATATATTTATATATACACACAGTTGGAAAAATGTATGGTGGAGGGTCGGGAAGGGAACTATGAAGAATACAGTTACATTCTGTTCTGGTAACTTTAGCACTGAAACAATGAGCTGGCACGTTGCAGTTAAATGTCATTAACGCTATCCTATTTCCACGCTGTAAGATAAAGCTGATCTGCAGCAAAGCACAGGACGGATACATTTAGTGTCTGTCTTACGGACGCAAGCAATCGTGAACGCCTGGGTCTCACTAACTACCTAAGATATGTGGTGTGATCATGCTCGCTCGACTAAGAAAGCGGAGATACTTATCAGCCTCCTTGCAGGTGGAGGACATCCCTGCCAAAATGTTCAGCCACACTACACACCATAGCAGGCCTGAAACCCTTCAAAGTCTGTACACCAGAAATAGTGATGGGTTGCGGTCAGCTTTCTATGACCTAGAAAAGCGCTTCCCACTAACCAGAAATGATCCTTTTAAGTCCCTTACCCATAAGACAAGAAGAAAAGCATAGTAATGGCGGAGAATGTGAACCGCATCTTCCTCTCTTACTTGCACTAAACCCAAGACAAGCCTGTCAGTCTCAATACGTTCAGATTTGTTCCCAGCTCTGACGTACGGTGTGATAGACACCCTTTGCGAAGAATTACATCCTACACAATAGCGCCATCCGGTCATTTTTATTTTCAGCTCAGTTGTATGGGACCCCTTCGGTATTACCATGTGAATCTGTAAAAGTTATGATTCACGACCTAAAGATAAAAGGCATTTTATAATAGCTCAGCGACTCGCTCCGAGGCCACAATCAGTACTATAACTCTCCCTTCTTATTCTTCACGCTAGATTTATAAGATCATTTCTGATGGCACCAAATGGAAAGGGGGAATTTATGGCCAAGAGACACCGGGGAGAAGCAAAGTTTAAAGATGGTGATTGGAGTGCTGTCAAGGGAATCAACCCTATCGGTGCCATGAGGGTTGCGTAAAAAAAAAAAGACAGAAGGGGGGGCACATTTTTACATAATAAATAGTAATACTGCCATCTGTCTGGGTTTACAGACATACAGCAATAAAACAGAATGTAAGCTATTCCTGAAACTAAGACGATCAAGGTCTCGATGGCCGAATTCTTCTTTTCTGCTATCAGGTTTTCTATTTCTAACTAGCTAATGTTATAAGAATACACACGGATCCCGACTTACGTCAGAAATTTCCGACTTGCGCAAATGTATGGAATTTACGGGACAAACCGTTACCGTAACTTTATCATTAAACACGTCTCCAAGCTACCTAAAACGCGGCTTACGCTCTGGGTTTGCGTAACAATATGAAGTAAGGGCTAGGCAAGCATTGGTCAACGTCAGAAGAAAAGGCTACCAGGAAAAAAGGTGGCAGCTTCTAGTGGACAGCAGCCCGCTGAGAGTCCTTAACCAACACGCAAGAGTCCCCACCGCAGAAAAATGGACTATTCTGGAGAGGAAAAGTCCTTCTCTTCTTTGGATGGGGTTTATATATAATTTTGTAGGTATCGGGCCACTATAATGTTGAAGGGTTTGCAGGATAAAGACTAGGGGATAACAACAGGAACAGCTTGGAGGAAAGGAGAGAGGAATGTGATTTGGAAGGAGGTGAAAAATGGGCCGACTAGATGGTCTGATTACTTCTGCTGTCAAATTGTATGTTACGTTATTACTTTATCTCTTTATTACTTTACCATTCCGTCCTCGCATTAGTACACACGGGGGTAGTTTTTTTTTTACTTTACGCAAATTGAATGATAAAACATGGCTGATTTCATATAGTAACTTACCAAAAATCATGGAAAAAAAGGCCTCCTAACGCCCTCGTGTTGCCCGCGCCGTAGCTTTGATCTTTTAGAATGAGCCTCGAAGCCCAGGACATTGTGCTAGATTTTTACAATAAAAAGACATGAAAAATTCTATAATTGAAGACATATTTTACCAGATAGACTTTGGTTGATTTAAATCTCTCCAGGGGAAGCAAAAACCTCAGATTTTTTACTTGACTGGTCACATTACAAAAAGAATCAAAATAATAAAATGCAGCTTTGATTTACATGTCAAAGTCGTACCAGATTTCGCCTTCTTCGATGGAAAAATGTTGTGGTTGACGGTTTTGGGTTTTTCTTGTTTTTCTAGTTGTCTACTATTTTATCCGTTTCCTTGAATAGTATAAAATATATATGTCCCACATTTGACAAGTCATTTGCTTTTATTTCATTTAGGTGGGACTTTGAACACATTTTTTTAAACAAAAAAAATGGCTTCCTCTCATAGACTTATTGGTTTGAATTCTATGTTTCTTTCGGCCCATCTAATATGCCCATTTTTCAAACCTTAATCAGTCCTTGGTCTTGTCTTAGTTTTCTCTCGTGTGTGTTTAAATTCCATCACTGTATAAGCCTCTACCACGTCTGATGGGAGGCTGTCGCACTTATCTACCACCCCCTCCGTAAAAGAGAATGCTTGGAAGGCTTTAATATGCTCATAGTCCATACCATTGAATTGAATTGCAAATGAAAATAGCGAAATACAATTTTGTCAAATGGAACCTATTACAAATATTCATTAACATATAACCCCACGTTATACGTCTTCTCATACATCGACTAATGCCGACTAATGCCATCTGAAACACTTTGACACAGCAGGGGAGAAAAGACAATGTTCCAAAATGCAATCTCCCACTCCTTGAATGAATAACAAAAGATTAAATTACTGGGTTAAACGTGAAGCGTTGCGTCTAACAGTCTGCAAGAAAGAAAAGTGCTGAGCTTTGATATAGTTAACTAAGAAATGGCGTGAACTTTGCTGGATGGACATCCCTAACCTTTTGCAGATTCGGAGAGAGTGTCACAATCAATTTCCGCAATGACCTGCTGTGCGACAAAGGGATTAGGAGCCGCGCCGCTGTGTTTGGTAATACCAATAATAAATTCCAACAACATTTACAATATGGGCCCGAAGCACTATACGGTTCAGCCATACATTCAGCCGCGTTCATTCAATATGAAGTGGCCGGGTAAAGAGGAAAAGAAGTTCCACTGGAACTCAACAAGGGCGCGGGTTAGCACCACATAATGGATGCAAGAGCCCGCCATGCTTGGCTAACTTCTCAGGGCTGGCAAGCTGCTCATTACAGAAATGGGTAGTAGCGACAAGGAGGGGAACTAGTTAATCTTTGAGGGTCTGGGAAGTAACAGGAAACTGGGCAGGGAGTGGGCTTCACCAAATGCCGCTGCCCTGCCCGGATACTGAATACCTTAACTAGGAGCCATGATTAACGGAGCCATGATGACACCACCAGGCAAGTTCTCAGCTCTGTCCATCACTCGTAATAAACCTCTAACCATCTCCCCCATTCTATAAAAAGAATCGGGATTACAGGTAAAACATACAACCATTGGTTGGCGTTTACTACTATAAATATATATATATATATATAAGGATTTTCAGGACACAAAATTCATTAGATATACAACTTCAGACACTCTTTGCCACCACAGAGTTTCTGAGGTAAAAACAGGCCTTTGGTTCTAAACCAAATATCGTAAAGTCAGATTGAACTGATGACAAACACACATGACACACGAGTAGCTCAATAAATCATATTCCCTCTAACAAAATAGCACCGTGACCAGGAGATAACAGCGTTAAGCTCCACGGCGGCCATCTTCTTCACCATATAATGATTTTATGTATACGGCCCTGCTTTGTATGCTGCAAACAGCGCTAAGAGTTCTATGTTGGCATAACAGATGTGCGAGTGCATTTATTAGCGGAATACGAGAACAGTATAAAAACTTGCACAGCTGTATGATACTAACGCCTTCAAGAAGGAGCTTTAAATACAGCCCTTTGGATTAAAAATCATTAGTTTATTGAACGCGTTAAATTTCTTTTATAGCGGAGGCTCTGTAGCTCAGAAGGAGAGCGCCTTCATTTAAGTAGAATAATACCATCAGAAACCCTGCAGTGTGTTATTCTTATTATGTCGGAGCAAATCACCTGATTATGAACTGCGTCCCCAAATAAATTGTAAGTGTTACCTACTGAATATCGGGTAATTACTTCACTGTATGACAATTAAGGCAAAATCCACTCCAGCGATATAATAAAATCAACCTCTTTTAAGGCTTCCATGCTCCAAATATATCGATTAAATGGCTGCTGTACAGGGCCTAGCAAAATGTAAAATACATGTTTTTATACAAGTTAACTATATAAATACCTACCTTTCAACATATATATTTATACATATATATAGTTAATATGTATGTGTGTATGTATATGTGTGTGCATATGTGTGTATATATATATATAGCCAAACAGAGTTAAAAGAAATGCTCGTTAATATTTTAATTCTTTTTTATGTTTAACATTATACATTAGAAAAGCTGCATAAATTTATTTAGATTGGTAATGATGTTAAAAAAATGACTAAATATCATATAGTGCCACAAAATTTACATAGCGGAAAAAAACATGTTGTTAAATATTAAGCGAAAGAATTAAAAGGTAGAAATAGAACATTCAAGAGCAGGCTAATTATTTTTCACAATTTTTTTTTAATCTCCTTCATATACGAGACCGAACCTATAAAAACTTGATAGCACTCGGTAGGGTCATAAAGCTTACTTCAGAGGTTAACAAAATAGTTTGCAATTTGCATCTTGCCGATCCCTTAGGGAAAAGATGGTGGTTCCCTCGTAGATTAAATTTGTGTTTAATGACACAAATCGAATCTTTACTCTCTGAGTTACCATTAGCGATGCAATATGTGGCACCATCCAACTATTCGGCTGAAGGGTTCCAGCTGTGTCGTGTTGTCACCCCCCTCCCGTGTAGAATGCGTTGTGACGTAGGTGTATAAGACGCATTATAGAATCATACAACTTGACTGCAGATAAGATCCGCTCGGCCCATCTAGTCTGCCCATTTTTCCTGATGTAAAGACCTTAATTGGTCCTTGGTGTTGTCTTTGAGTCAGGATAAGCACAGCTTCTGCCAGGAAGCTGTTCCACTTATTCACCACCCTCTCATTACAGTAAAAAAAATATCACTAGGCTTACCTATGTTGTAGCCCACATTTAAAGTTACAGCTGACAGCTAACCAGAAACTAATCAGAAACCTCAAAGGTTAAATGTACGGTTTGGGCAGAGACTACACAAAATGAATGTACATTATGGAAATGGGGAAGTAAAAGTTTGTTTCATAAGTTAAAAATGTATAATTGCCGCTAGATTCAAAGGAGAATCAAAGTCTATTTCTCTAATGTTCTGCAAGTGATTTATTGAAATGTAAAATAACTTGGGGGCAGCAAACATACTGCAGCTCCTCTGTCATCTGTTATGTTTGACAGAACTGTGAAAAATTAGGATGGGGAGTCTTGTGTACGCTCTGTCTCTAAAATCCCTCTCCATCAGCGTCTCCCAAATAAATACATTTATCTTATTTTCCAATTATTTATATGGCAGCTGAAGTGTGCACGGTTCAAATACATCAACCGCCATCGTTTTATGGGAATGAGAGTTAATGAATTTGGGTGCGTAATGAAAAGAGGAAAAATGAATAGCGCTACAAGATGGTAGAAATGTACAAAATGTGTAGGAGCCGATATGGCTTGGTGGCTGCTGTTACCAAGGAGGATCTTGGGAAAGCAGTGAAAACCTATGGTTAAAATTAAAAAAAGGCCAGTCTTTAGGGTGTGAAATACACCTGACATTAAGGGGTTAAATATAGAAAGACTGGTGGCTATATAGAAAGAGCAGCGATGGTGCAAAGTTGATGGAATGTCCTCACTGACTGGACCACAGAAACAGAATCTGAAGGAACCATTCGGCCGGTATAGTCTATTATACCTGAAGCAAAAACTCAAACCATTTCTTTGGTTGCTATGGTGACCACACAGAATCACTTTTAATACATAAGCCCTTGTGTCCATACATAGTAGGTAAACTCTATTAGTTTGTAAACATGACTTTAGCGCAGACAATGCAGTGGTGGTTTGTAGAGGAAAGTCATCCAGAGGTTTTGTAGACACTTGAAAGTTGAATTTTACTACAACCCCTCAACTCTTCTGCATAAGTACACTGATTTGCACTAGATACTTGTCCATTTGTCAGTCCTGTCCAGGGTAACATCGACGTACATACGGGTGACCTGCGGCTGCTTGAGAAGGCCAGAGGATCCGACCAAAGGATGGTTTAGATAGACCTGGAAAACACCATTCAACGACACTTCTAATGCTGTGGTGTAGTGTACCGGTTAGAAGACGGACAGAAGACTGGTGAAACTACAAAGATGTATTACATCATAGGAAATGAAGACTATGAATAATCCATAAATAAATCAAAACAACAAAACAAGCTCAATGTTTTTAAAGCTTGTATCATAACCCATATATTTATTTGGAAGAATTATGGCACCAAACGCGGGGTTTAAGTTGTAGGAACGTGTTCTCCTGACACATACAAAGGAATGAAGAGGGTGGGCTCACTGCGGTCCCATTTCTGGAAGGGGAAGGTGTCCTCTTGTTACCTTTACTACATGCCGGTTTCGTAATTACATTAAAGCGGTTCACACGAGGTCAGCTCATGGATAAGTCTTGTAGATGAGCTCAACAAGGAGCTTTCTTTAGTGTTATAATAAAGGAAAATTACCCCTTTCTTTGAAAGGCACAATTTACTGAATTATAGTGAAGTCAAAAAACACAAATTGCATGGCTCACTGAGCAGTAAGCTTGCATACTATAACCCTCAGCCTGTACACAATATGGGGTATGCGTGCTAAGCTGTAAATTGAACATTTTCGTCTCGCCACATTAACTGTACAGTGGATAAGATAGTGCTACGAATGGGTATGTTTTTGAGCATTGTGTTATGGCGGTGACTGTGTTAAACAGGTACCTGAACCATCCCCCATGGACAGTCTGAGCATGCAGGGAAAGCTTGTAAAAGGTCTTATCAGAGGTGGAAAAAGGGTGCGACAGGGCAAAGAGTGTTCAGATCCAGTGGAAGACTAACCTGTTGGAGGACTAACTCATTGGAGAAGACAGAGGTCCCAGTGAGTCAAACTAAACCACAACATAATCTTCTGTAACACTCTGCAAGAATCCTCTGGGATGAGCAAATTACTGAAGCTCTCAATGAGACTTAAGGATCTAAGGATGCGAGAGAACCCAGCTAGACTCCCTCCTGAGAAGGACCAGATGCATGAAGCCAAACATTTAAAGCCACGCATGCACTGGTCATGAAAGTCCATCTCAATTATATGGCTGTTTCTGGAAATGATTCGGCTGGGAGCTTTTATGTTTTATAAGACAGATAGAACAGTCCTCAGGCTGCCTGAATACTGGAAAGAATGAAACATATTATTTCTATTCTGTTTCTGGGTTCCTAGTTAAAACATTACAAACAGTCCCACGCCCAAAAATTGTCACAATCTCATTTCTTTCTATGCATGTGAAAATATGTTTTTATAGAAAAATACAATTCCAGTATTTACATTTTAAAAGATTGTTGTTGTAAATGCACCAGCGCAATTTTGTTTAGTTCTTTGGACAACAACTCTCACTAGGCTTAGCCAGCTGTAGCCTAGGGGTATCAGAATCCTATCCTATAAAGTGCTTTGTGGGGATTTAAAATGGTAAAACAGTACAAATCCCCCCCTTGAAGCTGAAATTGAAGTCGGCTCTTCTTCTAATTGCCTGACAATTTAAAGAGTAGCAGTAACAGCAGATCTATGGCAAGCAGACCAAACATTACCAATAAGCCGGGCTTAAAAGCAGTGACGGAATGGCCAGGCAGCTGCATTTTTAATGAGAGGCCAAATCTGTCCCCATCAATCAACACACTGATTGAACCTACAACTAGAGGTATTTACAGCCAAACGGGGGAAACAACAACACTACCAAGACAAATAACAATTATATGCTCGCAGAATAAACATTATCAGGACAGACCAAGGGATCTCAATGTGCATAGCCTGGTGAACAGAAGAAGGGGATAGAAAACAGTTTAAATTACTCAAGTACAGGACGGAAGATTATTTCAAAGGTGGAGAACTGTTACAACAAGATGTCATCATCCAAAACTAGAGGATCAGAGGCTTAGATGTGATATAAGGAAGCTTCACTTTACTGAGAGGGCGGTAGATAAGCGGGACAGTCTCCCGCCAGAAGTGGTAGAGGTTAAGACAGTGTAGGAATTTAAACATGCATGAGAGGTGAGATTAGATGGGTCGAAAGGCTAAATAAGCAAAATAACATCTCACTAAATAGGTGTTTGGAGTTCATTTATATCGTTTGGTGATATGAATATGGTATTAAAGCGCATTATGTTCCCAGGAAAACCCAGATGGCCGGAGATCGTACTTCTCAGCATCGGAATTGGGGCAGATAAGCTGAACAAATGTGCGGCTAGACTTAATGGACAAGGTGTTTGGTACACAAGAGATTTACTGAGTTTCTTCTTCTTGACCTGGAATCATGTGCTGTGAAGATCTGCTTCCCAAGAAGTTCTGCAGGAGGTAGACAGTTTATTGCATTGACCTTTGTGATGGAAACATGATCTCCTATGGTAAGGTTAAACCTTGAATGAATGAAGATGCAAACAAAAGAGGCCAATTCGGAGCAGCTGCTACACAGACCCATTCCAGAAGAAGTGCTATTAAATATCGGCTTCAGTTGTCCTCTCTGCCTGATTTTTGTTTTGATACTGTGTCGTCTGCCGTGCCTTCGCACTAACATTCGGCTCAACGGCAAAAAATGCCTCTGTTGTGTCTGACATCGACCTTTTCGTGAATCCAAACAGCGGTGTTTAAAGTATGCTGGCCTTTAAGTATTTCCCTAAACAAAGATTTACTTAATTAAGAAGATGTATTGCCCCCTGCTATCTGGGGAATCGAAACTTTAAGCGATTAACCAGCTGTCTCTAACCAGCTATTGCACACTTTCTCAGCTTTAAAGTGACGACTAAAATTAAACAAGTGTTTAATAATTACATAAGGTTAACGGTGTTAGCTTTGTTAAACACAATGTATCTCTTCTGTATTTAAAGTTAGCAGTGTAGAAAAGGTTTCAGGCTACAATTTCAAGCTCCGTGGTAACTGTTAAAACAATTTAAAACCCATCTGACGCTCCGGAGAAGATGGGAATATGTCACCTACATGGAGTTTTGTACATTGACACCTTAACATTCAATAACTGGGAGATTAAAATACATTCTAATTGGTAACATCATATAATAATAATATATGTTAACCTTGTTAACCTATAGAAGTAGACCACATGGATTCTTGCACCACCAGTAACTAGTCAGGAAAATCCAAGCTCTGTTCCTCAGACCTCGTTTCCAAAAATACATAAAAAAATAAGTCTGTTGTACAACACTGCAGAATATCACGGCGCTATATGAATCATTGAGTGCTAAGTGTTAAAGGTAGGTGCTGTCATATACATTTTATCCCCGCTTTGGGTATCAAAATCTAGAAACCTTCTGAGTTATGGTTTCTCATGTAACAATGTAGGAGCTGAAGGCCCCAAAGGTCAATGTAAAACAGCTACTGCTCCTCGCATAATATAGCAAAACAATCAATTCAGTCAAAGCTACCGTTAGCTGAGTCACATTATTAGACGTGTCATGTAGTTTTGCAAAAAATACTCTAGTGGCAGCTGACCGTTCCTTGAGAAACCCAAATAAGACTTGAAGGATTTGTCTCCTTCAACCAAGATGAACCAGTCAATGCCTCAGTAATCAATGTTGGATTGTATTGCTTGAGTGTAGCACTATATTAAGTATCTTCATTAAGAAAGCTGGTTTCATGGTCATCCTGCTGACCTGGTATAATGCTAGGCACGGTATTTCAATGAATATGGTTAGCATGCGCCATCAACGATGGGAGTAGTTATATTGAATTAGATTCTACTGAACAAATATTATAGCATTTTATTTTTTTTAAATAAAGGATGGATTTATCAAATGGGTTTGTCTACATGAAAAATAGACAATGTCAAGGAGAGGAATATTATAGGTATGCAGAACAGCCTTCCAGTAGAATCGGTGAAGGTGAAGAAATATCATGCATGGAAAGGCTATCTAACATTCAAGACCAGGGGCCGATTAAAGTTTTTGGTCTTTACAGAAGAAATAATAGGCAGAATAGATGAGCTGAATGGTTCTTATCTGCCGTCAAATTCTGTGTTTCTATGCTACATTATCATCTGTTATTTATATTGCTATGGGATTCAGTTAGCGATTCAAGTTCTTTCTCCTCCTGGGACATGTGACCTTTCAAAGACTGAAAGACAATACACCAGAACAGGATGTTATGAGATCTGGAAATGGAAGTGAAAGATAAAAAATAATAAACAAGGAATCATAATTTGCTACTAGACTGGAATGTATCCTATATTAGGCAATAAAGGGTTTTGCTAACAGACCGATATGTTTCCTATCACATTGTCTGTATCTGTCTTGTGTCTCTCGAGTCGATTATTTCTCTGAGGCTCTGAAATGTCCTCCTGCTGTCTGGAGCATCAATTCCATCTCCTTGTTCTTATAAGCAATGCTGTCCACTTGGTATCCCGTAAATACTTTTCATTATCCAAAAGAAAGGAGTGATAATTATTAAATGCCTTTAACCCAAGCAGGAATTGGCAAGCTAGGTAGCCACACTAATTAGACCATGTGTGGCTCTCATATGTTAGCCAGATTCACCAGCTGCCACTTTGTTTCATTTGCTAGAAAGAGATTTAGGCTAGAAGTGGGAATTTTCTTCCAGGGCCATTGAGAATACATGACCGTCAGCAGGTTGCTAGAAAGGTTATCTAAAAAAAAAAAAGTAGCGGGTGAGCTGTGTTTCAACATAACTGAACTATACATTAAAGGTCCAACGCCAGTGAGGTGCTGCAATGGGAAGTGCTTGGCTGACCCTGATTTATAGTTAAATCAGTGAGATTTTCCCAGTCTCCTTACCCGTTGAGTTACACATTATACAGGACCAGTGATGACCATTCAGAAGCCATAATGTTATGCTAGAGAACCAAACTTTAATGGTGAACACAATGTTCCTAATGCTCAGGAACCAGATATACATCCACACATTTTCATATTCTGAAGACTGAGCACATCCAAGGCATTTGAAATATTAATAAATAGCAGTCTGTATTATTACATATCAGCTATAATCAAACTAAACTTGGGTTTCAAATGTTTCCTTCCAAGAAATAGCAATACACCTAACGGTGAGGTATTTCGCCTACATATTTAAACATCTCCGATGGGAGACACATGACGCCTGCTACAGGGACTTATTTAACCAGGGCCAGCAGTTCTTTAACTTTATGGTCATAGAGGGAGACAGCTGTACCCAGGTTGCTTCAAGAATGCATCCCCTGGGAGCTTTAGTGATCCCTTGGACAGGACTGACCCGAGTACATCGTAGGGTATGGTTGGGTGGTTCATTGGGGCAGCCAGTTTCACAGGACTGCTTCATTGGCAAACTGTGCCTCCTGAGGCTCCATTCCTTCGTGGGAATAGATCAGTTTTCACTGATCAAGCCCAATTTGGAGAGCTGTTGATGAGGCACGCATGGAAGAACCAGCCAAGCCAGTGCAATCTGTCTGCTTGCCAAAGTGACAGTGAGACCAATGAAGTATAATGCAGTCAGAGCGGGGGCAAAGAAAGGAGAACAGTACAAAACAATTCAGACAGCCTTACGTGTGAAAGTAATAGGCCATTTTGTCTGAAATAACTTGCACGTTGTTAGCTACAAATTACATTAAACATAAAAGTGTTATTAACATAATGTGTTTTCGAAAAAAGGGGAAAAAAAGCGTTTTGGTCACTTGCAGGATCAAAATCCCAAATCTCTGTAATTAGAGGAATGGCAAGCAGAGAAAAACACAAATATTCTTATATGCTGCATTAACTCAGCTGCTTCGGCGCATTATACAAATACCCACAGTGGGTTTGTCATGGAAACAAGAAGTTTTCTCCGTTCGGCCAATTTGGATTCTTTTTTTCTTCTTCTTCAGAATTTTCTACTAACTGAGCAAATCAACAGTGTCAAAGAGCAGAGAAAAGTTATTTCTAAATTTCCTCCAAAGAGTTGTTCAAAGCCATGCACTCTTTCCCTTTTCTTTTTCTGGCGAGTTTAAGGCAAGGAGGAATGTGCTTCTGCTGCGCTAGCAAGCGTCTGGGGTTGTTGTTTTTGGCCGATCCAAAAGAAGGGGGAGAAAAAAAAAAAAAGAAACCTACTAGCAATTTTTATTCTCTAGAAGAAGTAATGACTGTAGGAAATAAAACACACTTTAAAAAAAACATATGTCTGCACAGAATTGTTATCCGCTCCTTAACCCTTGGTGTGCCAAAGCTTAGTTAAAGATAACCGAAAACTTGAGTAGATTCTAGTGCATTAAGTGGTTAAAAATCATAACCATAATGATTTTAAACTATATATATATATATATATATATATATAATACATTACACACACTTATATATATATATACATACACACACCCACCCACACTAATATATATATATATGTAATATATATATATATATATATATATAGTATGAACAGAAATAAGTTATGAGCGGTATTACTAAGCAGTCACACACACACTTTTAATAGAAAGGCTCCCAATGTCACCTTGCAACATGTGGGCCTTAGTGTAGTAAAGCAAGCACACAAACCATGGAGACTTCCAGTTATATATAGTCTCAGGATTGTGACTCCTGTGATCCTCAGCCAGCATCCTGGTGGCAGTTATACTAGACAGCGGCGGGAGTGAGTTTTAATGACAGTAACTGCAGCCACCAGGGGGCTGCCCGTGATACAATGTAAAGGATGCAAGAAAAAAATATATACAACATTGATGGATATTTGGACGATTAATGGAAAGGCTCAATGACTCGATTCTGTATTAACAATAAAAATATTTCTAGACGCCTTTTTTTCTTATTGTTTCCTTTACTACAGTTGTGGAACATTGGGTCGCTTTAAGATTCTGGCAAGAGCTCTTTAATGAAACCTTTTAAAGGCACAAAACACCTGGAAGGAAGCATTTCATTCATCCCACTGTATTCATTATCGGAATGATATTGGCATTCAGAAAACCAGTTATTTCCTATGTATGAAAAGAGTCTATTCACGTCAAAAATGGAAAAAATGAAGTTTTTCCAGAAAAGGCAGGAAAGCTTTGTGAAAGCTGTGAACTGACAACGCGAAAAATGTACCTGACAACTTCAATCAACTGAAATTGGAACCAAAATGCATTTTTTTTGTATAGAAATCTCGGATGTCATAGTACAAGGAGCAGAACTTTGAAACAGTCAAATAAATCTATGCGCATGAATACACACACTAGTTATATGGCATGTATCATTCACACACACTTATATAAGTAATGTACAAAACACGCAAAACCAAACGCTCTCCTTTATAGAGGGGCACAGGCCGTACGCTAAAGATGGGGCTCGATTACCGTGGAGTCTAATACCATAAGTGCCTCCTGTGGCCCGTCTTATGGGGGCTCTCCTAATACTCAAACGTCACCAAGAACACACACGGCCCAGAATGATTTCTCTCGGACAAGGCTTGCCCTGTAGTAAATTGCATTCATGACATAGCAGCCATGTTATAGACCCCTAGATTTGTTAGAAGGCGGTTTGAAGATTATCAGCGAGATACCATCTATGAGCCCAAAGCTACACGAAAAATATTCTGATCAGGGCTCTCTCTCTACCTAATTGTGTTTCCTAGTCTTGTCATATACCCTTAGAACATATGTATTGTAAGAAGCGCTGCGTAAATTGTTGGCGCTATATAAATAAAATATAATAATAATAATACTTTGATAGATTCGAGTCACTTTGTAACATTAATGGCATATCTGTAAATAACGAGGTTTTATGATGATACTTCTATGGGGAGAATTTAAAATGGGATGCTATAGTCCTAAAAACTTAACACAAAATACCCTAAGTGTAATACGGAAATAAATACGCAGACTGCACATATTGTATGCACTGTGCCTCGCTGTAATTAAAAAGTTATGGCCCCCATCACTTAAAACCGCGGCACATATTATTATTACTTATAATGCTCCATAAATCTTAAGTATGGATTTTGCCTGGTATACCTGGCAAGGATTACCCAAGTCGGATCGTATAATATAATATCGGTCGTTACGCAGCCTTAAATCCAGCTGAATGAATCATCAACTAATTGATCCGAGCCTCTGCCTCTTTAAGTGCCGCTGCATCAGAAAACTGCAGGCAATAAATGCAGCGCAGGACGCGTCTGGCCACGAACGGGTTACACGCACACACACACACACGGCTCTTACGAGTCAGACCACAATGTGCAATACATGCATCGCACTTCATCAAGCACCCCTGCGCAGACTATCACATGTTCACGGGTATTTTAATCGTACGCCGAAGATTTCCTACCGTCGCCCTGTGAAATATTAAACATCCCTAAAAGAAAACGGTAACCTTTCCCAGGCTTACCGAGATCCTACCGGCTAGTGCGGCTAAATCGTTCTGCAGATCTGCAGCATCTTAAAAAAGAGCTTTTATCAAAAAAAATCTAAATAAAATAACCACAAACTTATAATACCTAGGATTACAGGGGCCACACAGCATCGTTCTCCCCATCTCCCGAAAGAAAACACAATACACTTATTTCTGAATCACTTCACACTCGAGATCCATTAACAAACATTAAGAAACTGGGAAACTCTGGCTTTCTACCCACTCGGAATCCCAATTTGGCTGAGGGTTCTGAGAGCCGTAGCCCGCAGCATCTCAACTCACCAGACTCGACCTTTCCCTGGGAGAAGTGCTTAGTTTTAACACCTTCACTGCCACAAGTATTTCCACCAGCCCGCTATGCATTATTAAAGAGGCAGAACATTAGAAGCTGCCAATAAAATATATCTGCTATTTCTATTAACACGCAAAGGTAATTGCCTAAAAAGGTTTCTACCTTAAGTGCTTCGTCCGTTCCTTTTCAGTTGTTACGGGGAGGTATAATCTATGCATCAGAGCAGGGAACGTGATGGCTATCAATGGCTGCATAGAAATAAATGAAACTTATTGCTAATAAATCCCGCTGATCGCGCTCAGGACCCTCGCTCTTCGTTACTGCCTATTGTTCTTTAGGTATACACGGTGGGGGGGATCGCTCTGTCTTTGTCTGCAGCATATCGCAGCCATGCACTTCCCTGGAACCTCAAATGCCTCTATAGGTTCCAAGATATCCTTTCTGAAGCATGTCCAGGGGGATGTGAAACGCAGAGTTAATAAAAAGCAGATGAAAATACGAAAAAACCTAAACCATCGCAGTGAATTACATGTCAAAAGCGCTCACATTTCCACGCTAGTTTATGTCTCATACAGAGCGTAAAATGATTTAAGTTAGAAGATATGCAACATGCTATAATAATTCGTAAGATAGATAGATAGACAGACAGATAGATAGATAGATAGACAGACAGACAGACAGACAGATAGATAGATAGAGTGTGTGTGTTTAAAATGAATATATCATTGAGATTTCCTGGGCATTTGTTAAAAGCCAACAGCATAAATGTTGATTTAACTTCAGCGCTATTTAGACACCATTTATCAGACTAAATGAATAATTGTCAAACACTGCTCTCTGGCCGGCTTCAGGACCAATTTGAAAGTTTAGGGAACAAAAGGTTTATTTTAAGAATGAGAATCTTGGCTCGCACAACTCCAGACGTGAATCTGCTTTCAATTACAGAAAGTATTTCCACTCCAGTGCAAAAGGGGATCGGATCTTCAGCTCCCAACCTCCCTGCAATGCATTTGATTACATTAAGCCTTGAAGAACCCCAAATGACTTTGTGGCACAGCACATACTGTCAATTAGACAGACACACACACTCCACAATGGGGAATCCACACACAATACACACTATTTACTGCCGTAAGAAAGCACCCTTTCATCCAGCCACATTACCTGCTAGCGATCAGCTCATTTCACAGAGTGAGGCTGCCTTAACCTGGACCCAGGACAGATGTGGGCGAAACAACAAGTGGGACTGCAGCACAATCCCTACCCTGCCTCGGAAGGAGAAATAGATACTCAGGCAGGTTGTTCAGGAAAACCACCTCACAGATCCCCACCGCTGGCGGCTATGTTTACAGCTGAAACCCCCATCAGAAAGCTGGCTGAGAATGATGAGAGTCACAGCCCGGCTGTAGCTAAACATATGCATTCCACAACAAAGGCAGACAGGTTGAGGGACCTTTAAATCCAACAGATCCCCCGCACGCAGCACTATGTCAGGGCAGGAGAGCTGCTATCTGCTTTATAAATGCAACCAGACACATCCATTAATAAAAGTATTCGCTATACCTCTCTGGGATCCTTCTGTCTGCTCCCTCAAGGGTTAAAACGGCAGCTCATGGCAGGTGCTGATGGTGCTAGTGGCGGCATTCACCTCCTCCCATTGCAATGCCAGGGTAGGTGGGGACGGAGATGCCAGGGCAGGGCTGTGCGCGCTGATGGCCGGGCTGCCGCTGCTGCTGTGCGGAGGGGCAGAGCTGAGGCTGTGCGAGTTGAAGCGGTGTATAATGTATCACGTTACAGAGCCCGGCTCTCTCCCCCAGCACGGAGCGGCAGGCACACACGATAGGCTGAGCCTCCTCTGTTTACACCCAGACACGGGGAGGAGGGGGCCACAGCCCGGCTCCTTTCTTTTAACTCTCGGTAGCCCGACACCTCTGGCAGCTGTCGCTTAGGTGCATAGGCGCTGGCGCGGGCAGCTGGCGGGGAAGGGGTTAAAGGCAGTGAAGGCGGCGGCGGCTCCGGGAGGATTATGTGCGCGTTAGTCATAAAGTTTACTTATCTCCCGGAGCACTGGAGCATAGTGCGGGAAACGGCTCCTCAAATACCTGTTCAAAAAGTGTAGCCATGTGCGGGAAACGCGGCTTCAAGGAGAAAATGATAAACGTGGCTCCGCGTATAACCCGGCAAACGCCACAGCCCGGCACATGTTGCTTGGCCGGTCGCACGGCTGCTTATAAGCAGCAGACTCGGATCTTGGGGGGTAAAAGGTTAATGGCCTTTGCAGGGACTCTTGTTTAGATACAATGGGCCATTTCTTCTAAATTCAGCAATTTAGCAGCAAAGTGCCAGATGTGGTTAGGTCGCTATGGAAACCAAAGCAGTCTTACTGTCGATTCCAATACGTTCCAAAACTTTGCCCCAAAATTGCTCTTTATAGATATGTACTGATGGGTAACGGGCAAAGTATCCTGTTATAGAAACAGCGGACGTTACCCGTGTAAAGGACCTGACCATAACCAGTCCTTGGTCTGGATACCGGCCCCATGCCTGTTTATAAACCATGTCCCAGTCCATACAAATGCCTCTATCAATTCTATATTAACCGCAGAAATGGGTTTCCTAGCCTGTAAGTAAAATACGGCTCCACACAGCCACCATACCTGAAGAACAAGTAGGCATCCACTTATTGCCCCTAGTTATCTGTCGCCACAACTAGAAACCGGGGTGCTTCCTTCTGTAAATTTGCTCCGATAAAAAAATAGAAATATTCCTAATTTGGCTACAGAGAATGTCACAGCGGATCAGCGGTGTCAGCAGCACAGATGGCAGATATGGGAGTTCTGTGCAAGGCGACATTACTTGGCATGTTGTGGTTTGCAGCACATATATATATAATATAAATATATATATATATATATATATATATACGCATAGCTCAGTGTTGGCTCTTACAGCATAAAGGATGCCTACATCTGCAAATGTTTGCTGTAAAAGCAATCGTGCAGCATTTTTGTTCTTATACATTTTATGTTTTATGATTACATGGAGTCTGACAGCAGATAAGACGCATTCACCATCTAGCCTGCCCGGTCTTCCTGATGTAATGACGCGGTCCTTGGTCTCGTCTTCTACCACTTGTGAGGCTGTTCCATTTATCTACCACCCATACAGTACATCTAAACATCACATCCCCCATTCCTCATCTTTCCTCCAAGCTACACACATTGAGATAGCGTAATGATTTCATTTATCGGCTGCACTCACTTGGCATTCAAATTGTTAAAAGTTGGTCTGACCTCTGAAACCAGACTATGTATCATAACATATATTCTAAAAGCGACCCATTATGTAACCTGAGATCTTTATCTCTTGAAAGAGTCTTGTGCCAGTTACTACAAAGTTTAAAGGGGTATAGACATGTTCATTAAATAAATGATTATATCCTGAATAGTGCCTTAAAATATTAATATAAAATATTGAATGCTCTATTTTGATTAGTTAAAACAAAAGACATTTTTAGGTGGCAGCTCTGCTTTAAAACAGAGAATACTGGATTTCGGTGGCCTGCAGCAAAGCCGAGACTAGAAAGCAAAGCCGTACCTTGAGTCTGAGCGAATCAAATCCCAAAGTCTTTTTCTCCCTTTAGTCTTACCAAGTTTCTCATTTTTAGATAGCCAGGCAAGCTACGACTACTTAAAAAGAAAGAAAGAACACAAAAACCTTTTCATCTACTGATTAGAGGCTTTTTGGATGACACCGAATTTTCAGAAAATCCAAAAGGGAAAAAAACAAGACGGCAAATCTCATAGTAATCTTCAAAACAACAAAACTTGCTTTGACACCTGGCAGATTAAGAAGTAAATAAATATATAATCAGCAATACACACAATAAGCTGTTTTATTAGTACCACCACAAGCAAAAATGGCATGAGCATCCATCAAGGAGAACAGAAATATATCATTTAAACAGGCGATGCCTGGGGAAAACATCATTATCCTTTTCAACATCAGGTCGCCTACTCCTAAAAAAATCTGTCCAAAAACTAATCAACACCAAGACAAACTTTCTAACAAAGTACACTCTTCTGTTACTCAAGCTATTCTGGTATAAATGTAGATGTCATGCATTGACATACTAATATCTCCTGTCAACTCTCTCTTAAGTAAACAAACCAGTTACTTTGTGTTGTGAAGGGCCAACCCTGGTGAAACTGTCCTTCAAGAAGGGCTGTGTTGTCTCTCCATGATAAATTTGGTGGGACTTCTTACTGTTTTAACACTCCATTATCCAGGGCCAACCTTGTTTAAAAAATCAGTTCTGATAATATGATCTTCTTATGGTTGTACTAAAAATAAATTGTTGACGTTTAATGACTGAATGGTGAAAGTAGCCAAGTATGTAAACTAGTGTTTTGACACCTAAGGGTCACATATTCTCGATATGTTGAAGAACTGTTAGCTGAACACTTCAACTGTTATCGCAGTGACAGGTAGTATTCTTTTTGACATATAAATACCCAAAAGGACACAGACACGTTCAGCCGCTAAAGAATGACTTGCTATTGTGGTATCCAATGCTTCTTTCAAACCTTCATTCATGGTTTACTTGTTTATTTTTTTACCTTTAACAGGACTGGACTGGCAAATGCCCGGTGGGGATGGAGCCTCCCACATACCTTTATTGGCACTTGTGGGGTCGAGCCAATGTTTTAGCGTGCAGCTGCCAGCTGGATACACTCTGCAAAAAGCATAAGAGAGCAGCATGCGGCTGTGTAGCTCCAGCAATCGGCCGCACTCGTGTCATTTAGCAGATGCTGCCATTTAACTAACCGGTGTTTTTAGGTACTGCTCCTCTCATATCCTCTTTTAGTACCTGCAACAGCAATCAACTGTAGTCCTGCCGTATGCATATGCCAAAACTATGATCACCAGAGGTAGGGCAAGAGTAGAGAAAAGTTGTTGGCAAAACTAGAGCTCCCGAAGCGAATGAATGAATCATCAAATTATTAATATTTTTTGGCAATTAGTTTGTTCTATAAACTAGTGCTACATTTTAACCACATATACAATTATATATATATATATATATATATATATATATATATATATATACACCTACAGATATACACCTATATAATGAATATATATATATATTTATATATTATATAAAAATTTGCTTTCTCCCTCAGACTTCCAATATGGATGCCAAAAAAAGTCCAGGTTGCTGTGTTGTCCCACAGTACAGGTGTGAGGCTGTCATGTTTCACTCATCACAAGTCCCATTCATTGGCTTCTATTACCGGTAATAACCAAATTATAAGGCAAGCACATTAAAAGAAATTAAACAAAGTTCTACTATATTGTAGCAAAGTGGACACAAGGGCAGACTGCCAGCAATTTCCTATGGCCAATAAATCAGAATTACCAAGATAGTAGCCATCACAGTTCACCTCAGTATATTGGTATGACTGGAAAAAAATCAAAATTCCTAATCCAATTTTCCAGAATTACTGCTAAAAGACTGAAATATCTCAGCTGTCTCTGATCATTCAAAGAGACAGAGATGCCAATCATCTGCATCTCGAACTTGGTGACTGACAGATCTGCTTCCCAAGAGGTCCCACATGTGGCCTTAACAATTAAAATCACAGTTCCGCCCTAGCCAGCTTGCCTTTGTGTTGGCCCATGTTGCCAAACAAGCAATTAGCAGTCAATTGTCTGCTTTTCTCCCACTACCATGATTGGCACCAAGAGGATACAGAACAAGAAAGCAATTTATTTTTAAAAAAAATAACACGGAGTATAAGGTTCCAAATGCACCAGCTGCTCTAAGATGGAATGTCCAGTCACGTTTGCTGCACATCATTGTCACTTGATGGCTGCCGTTTCTTATTTCTAAGGAAATTTAAAAGAAATGGATTATAATACAAATTTGATAGATCTAGCAATAATGAGAAATAATGCCCAAAAGCCTTCTATTTCAAAACAAACAGGTATAAATAATTTAAATTTAATTTCCAAGAATAACAGTGCCATGAAATATTGTCTTCATTAACACCTTTAGCAGAATAAAGATGTTCTATTGAGGATAAATAGTCTTTTGTAAATCCAAAAAGCACAGTGCTTGAATGGTCGCGTACAAATCCTAAAACATTTTTCATTTTAAGTTCAAGTTCATTATATATCATATTTAGCAGGATATCCACTTTATGAGGAACCCAATGGACAGCACAGGAGTAATTTGTTTCTTTCTTTCTCCAAGATTTTTTTTTCTTACTTTTGAGAAACTCAAGATGCTTAAGAAGATTTCATTCTGTGGCTGTGCTGTGGAACTGATTTACATAATTAATTATTAAGTTCTAATTTTACCCCGACCCAACATTGTTACACTTACACTCTTTTGCCCAAACATTTTATGTGTTTCTTTGTATTGTTTATCTGTCCATTAAGTTATTTTTTAGTGACCCAGACTCCTCTTTCGATTATTGGCGTATAGCAATTTTTATTTCTTGATTGCTGGCTCCCTGCTACCCTGTGCTCCCTCAATACCTTTTCTCCCACACGTCATCTTCAAGAGCTTCATGACGTCAGTTCCGAAGCAAACAAATTATTTAGTCTTGAGTTCGCCTTAACTCTATTTAAAAGCATTGAGTATGAGAGCTATACGGAGTGCTTAAGCCTGAAGTTTAACGTGCTACGCCAGTATCCTGCTAAATACATCTATGAAAAAAGCTGTTGTAATCCGTTGATTTTCTGTGCCTGTTTTCAATAAAATATATTGAACTAATTAGCTCAATAATAAGGAACAATTCCTCCTATACGCTTTCCAAATATGACAAGACAAGTAGCTTAAGTAGCCAAACCACCAAAAGCTGTCACAGCCATGTGGAAATGCTTCATGCGGAAATAGCTTTGGAGTTTATTTCACAGGATAAACATCAAGAAACATATGACTTAAATTGACTCTAGACAGCAAAGTAGCCACTCAATCTTACTTTAAACAAGTGTTTGCCACCTGCAGAGTAATTAAACTTTTGCCTAACTGGAGGAAGCTTTTGTAATGGGGAGTAATAAAACCGAATTGAATATATTAAGTCAGAAGCTCATGGTCTTTTGATTTAAAGTGGAAACGATATATGTTTGTTTTTTTTACATACCATGTAAATATTTAAACTAAAGATGATAACAAAAAAAACCAGTACGAGTACTGTGAAACCTACAGAGAAATATCAATTCTAGAAAATGACATCAATATACACTGTATGCACCTCATCTTTTTGTCATTGTAATGCCAAATCATTCTCATCTAACACCCCTGGACACTTCATCGTTAAACAGGTATTATGTGGCACAGTGGTCTAGACGAGAACCTGTCCATACAGTCAACCAGCCGCCAGGACCTGATGTAAGAGGGGCTACTGCCCCCGGCAGCTCAAGGTGAGGGGTGCACTTGAGTCACCTGGTGGCAATGACCCTGCTCCCCCTTCGTCTTCTAGAAGTGGATGTGATGGCAGCATGGGGCAGGACCACCGACCCTCCCCCAGGTGCTGGGGGCACTAGTTATTGTTCTGACGGAGCAGTTAGAAGGAATATTACATGCATTTTGTAGCTCTGTCGACATAGGACATTTGGATTATGTTCTTTACCGCAGACTATGAGCGTTACCAATGTGTATCTTCTGCCTCACCCGAATACAGTCACCTATGTGCAGCATGCAATATACAGTTTTATCAAATATTACATTTTACTATATCGCTTATCTGACATACATAATAGCTCTGCAGAATGTAGATTTAAGCCAGACTATCCATACATGACATGCAGGGAGTTTCCTATTGATAGCCGGGGTTGAAGAGAGGCATCTGCAGAATGTCTGCACACAACGCTAGAGAGCTTCATTTGTTGTAGTTAAATGCACACACGTACTGCTGTTTACTTGGTTATTTTTTCAAGTATCCTGTAAGTGGTACTGTTGCGGCAGTCATATCTACAGTCTAATGGTCTCAAACCACTTGTAGCGTCTTCTGAGAAAATAATTTGTTTCTTTTTAATATGGAAGAACAGAAAAAGTGGCAGAGGACAGATGGGAAGCTACGCAGGATGCTGCATAGAACAGGGCACAGATCAGAAGCTTTTTGAGGGTATAGGGGGCGCTTTCCAGAACCAATGCTTACGACACATAGTTTCATAGTCACCTCAGTTTGCAAGAATTTTAATATGGATGTCAAAAAAGTATAAGAAACCACTTAAATTTACTTTCCAATACACAGCAGGCCACTTGTGGTCTTGTTACACGATGCAGGTGTAAGGCCGTCATGTTTCACTCATCACATAGGTTTCAGCTTATACAGCAAACATATAAATTGCAATAAATAAAATTAAAATATATATTTTTTTCTTTTATGATACCCCCTTGCCAAGTTATAAATGTCTCTTTGCAAATGTTTTGCATACACCCATAGCAAATAAAACGTGAATGAATAATGTTAATTTCCACATCTGTAATTTATGGAGTTCGTATACTAAGCTAATGCAGAAGAAAAGTAATTTGCATTTTTTCCCTAAATGTATTTTTTTTAAATAGTGTAGTGATTATGTCATTATATTATGCTTATTCACACATGCCAATATTTTTTTAAAAACTATGTGCGTCTCAAAAAAAAATGTGTGTGTGAAAATTACTCGTAAAAAAAAAATGTGTAAAAAAATATTGCCATAAAAACCCATTTTGCACAGATTTACCAACCAGTGGTTAAATAATTCAAAAGGAAACGCTAATATTTCAGATTTATTTGCCTCCTCTCCGTCGTACATACTCCCACCCCCACAACCCTAGTATTTACACGGAACGTGCTGAATTATTATACATTCAACCAACAGCTGGAGTTACTAGACTTGTATAGCACTGAATCGGAAGCTGTGAATTCGCCACATGTTCTGTGCAACACAAAAATGAAATAAACTCCCAGTGAGTTGTTTTTTTTCTAAGTCCGTAAACTCATATATTTAACAAACACGTTTCTTAAACTTACAAACGTTTATTGCGGTTGACACGGATGACAAACGACAAAACGGCGTGTCTATGTAGTGCGGCGTGATGCATTGTCTCCTTCAAGAACAGCCCCAGGAGTGTGTAATCTGGCTAAGATATAAACAAAGCACCTTGTGCGTCGGATGCAGCTCCACACCTCTTCCATATGGTTTCTCAGTCCTGCTTTGCAATACAATGGCGCTCTGTGCTGTTCAAACAGCACTGGAATTAGCCGCACTGCCCCGGGCTATTTGCTCGAGTGATGTGATTAGTTTGCGCGCAAAAAAGACCTATAGGCCAAAAAAAGTCTCGCATCCCGAAACGGTTCCTGGAATGCGACTCACAAATGCCTCTGTTATCATCTGTGAAAATGAAACAGGACAGCTGCTTACAGGGATTACCGTCAGGCGATCCCAGCTCAATCTCTGTGCATTAACCGGCTATATCTGTTAGCCAGATAGCCAGGATGTGCGAACAACGCAGCCGGTTGCAGACATAGATTAGGTGCGGCATCTTGCCTTTAGAAATGCCCTCTATCACTGCGTGTGAATACTGTTATCCTTTCCATCGCTCGAAAGGTTCCTCTAGAATTGCGTACGTTGGAGAGAGTTGTGGTTTGCAGGCAGACAGCGGAATTGCTCTGCGAATATGGTTTAATTAAGGCCTTATGAGTTCTCAAATCATTGTACATTTGCAAAGCTGGTTTTCACAGATAGCTGCCTAATGCTATCATTACAAAGTAATTGACAATGCTCCAGCACGTGTTCACCCTTTCGGCTACAGTAAACACGTACAATTAAATACATATGCATTTCTTTCACACTCGTGGTGATATTGCCGCGGCAAATTAATGTTCATAAAAAGCCATATTTTATTTGCATCTGCATTTATTAAGGAGCATTGGAGAGGGGTGTAGGCTGCTAATGAGCAGTTGCTTTGTAGCCAGCTTTTATTAAAACTCATTTTGGGAATTTCAGAACAGTAAACAATAATTTCACACTTCCCGACCTGTAAAGTTTTCATGGGACAGTCACACTTTTCACCGAACAGTCTTACTTTTGCAGGCAGTGGGGATCATGGGCCAGTAGGAGAGGTCCTCTGAGATAAGCATACCCGGTTCTCTGAATCCTCGCAGGAGCGGAGTCTTGACAAGCCCCGCTCCTCACCCATTTCCCCTATAAATGGGGGTGCTTCTCACAATGTTTGCAGTAACACCCACTGGCATCAGCGGAAACACACCCAACGTAATCAGGAACACCCATTGACATCATCGGGACCATCCACGGATGTCAGTGGGCATTCCTGGCTACGTTCCTTGCTTCGGGTAGCAGGAGCTCAGAAGTTCCCGGGTATGGAGATAAGGTAGATGAGAATGTGGTCCCACGCTTCTTCTGAGCACCGGTCTTGTAGAGACGACTGTCCCAGTGTTAAGGATCACCTTAGGCCAGCCCTCCTTGAATAATTATTACCAGCCTAAAGGACCCCCCAACTCCCCGTCTACCCCCAGACCAGTCTGTTCCTGATTCCATCCCTAGTTTCATGTTAGAACTGAATTTTTATTGCATGCAAAAAAAGATGAAAAAGGTTCCCTTACAGCAAATGGTTCAATGAACCAAGCATGTAATTGCCTTCAAGATGGTAGTGAAGCTCTGTTTAAAAATATTGCCTATTCTTAAATTAAAAACCAGGTAATTTACGAGAGAGAAATGGGAATCAGTGTGACTGTTTTCAAGAAACACAAAAATCTATTTATAATTCTTGAACTTATAATAATTTTATGATCAGAGTCTGACACCAATAAAAACAGTATTGAGCAATAATAAAAAAGCGAGCATATTTTGTAAAGTACCCATAAATTCTGCCCGTAGTTTTGAGAATAAAGATGTAATTCGTTAGCTTGTACAATCAACACTTTCTGTAAACGTAATATCAATTTTCAAGACTGGTATGTGGCACAGACACAAGTCATAGCAGCAGGCGCACATGCAGACGGCGTATATCTAATTTAAGAATTCATCGTGCTGGAAACAAGGATTTTAATGTTTTGTGTATCCACAGGCTTGGTGGCTAATCTTATCACACTAAGACCTGGAGGACAGTCTGTTAGTATAACTGGGATCTGTCCGTGTTTGGCACGTAGTCTCCGGGTGAAACTCTGTGCCCCCCGGGTCTCCTGCTCACTTTCCTGTCTCGTTATAATCATATTTTAAAGGAACAGTAACCATTTTTTCAGTGCAATCTTTAACACAACTTTGTTTTCTTTCATTCTTTCTTTTTTCCTTTCTTTCTTTCATTTCTTTCTTTCTGTCTTTCTTTCTTTCGCTCTTTCTTTCTTTCACTACCTTTGTAGCACACACAGCACATTCTTTTGGTAATGCAAAAATTGTCTCTACGCCCAATAGAAATGTTTATACATGACATGATGCCTCCAAAATAAATTCCCTTTGTTTTCATTGTCAGACTCATTTTTTTTTGTTAGATCACGCCCTGCCAACAAAATATTTCTCCAGCCACCCCTGACAGTGACGCTTGTGGTGGGGTATGGAGGGTAAAACATAAATTGTTCAAATAACTATCAGAAACATTTTTACTGGTTTTACTGTTTTTAAGACTTTTAGCAAACAGAATGGCCATGTAATTTAAAGAGCTGAGACTGATCTCATCTGACGAGCAGGTTTACAGACCTCAGTGTCCATTAAACATATTCTTGCTGAAAATTAGGCTATTAGAACTTAATTTAGTACGAGTCCCCAAACCTATCCCCAAAATAAATGGTTCACGTTTAGATTATTAGTGTATCCACAGGGACTATTTAACGCTGAATAGTCATGAAGCACAAGGAGAGGTCAATGATAGGCCAGAAGACTCTGTTGCCATATCAGTAGAAATTTTGTGAATTTTGCTAAATACAATAAAACTAGATCTGCTTAAGGTGAGTACGTTAAACGTAGTCACCGTTTTTCTGGACCTATTGGGCATCTATTAGATATGCCTCTAGATTGTCCTCCTCACTTGTTGTTTCTGTATGTTATATACTATTTGATGGCGCTATATCAAACAAGAATATTAATTTGATACATGAAAGCAAAAATGACTATATTTTGAGTGTGTAATTCCAAAATCCACCTCATAATAAGGAACATTTGCTGAGAGTTTATTGCTTCGGCTTCAGCCGCAGAATAGGCTCAACATGTCGGTACATTTTGGCATCTCTTTTGAGGTGGGACGTGAAACTAGAAAAGTGTCTTCACATGCACAGAAGTGGCTTGTCGCCTAAGAACTACTCCCAAAAAGTAAGATATCTACACGCACACGCATACACAAAAGACAAAAGCAGTAAAAGCTGATATCCTGCAAACACAATACACCCAACTGTTCTATCAAAATACGCATACGCAAAGGGGTTATTCATCCAAGTGTGATAGAACACATCTAGAGGAGCATCAGTTCAATCATGCCTTAATGAGAAGCCCCTCGGGATTAGCAGGGGCCATATTGTACACATGATCCGTCAGACCTTTCTACCAAAAGTACAAGACCCCAAACATTGGGAACATTGTTTTCACATTCCAGCAGTGTCCCTTTACCAGACAGATACACTGCAAGCTACTTAACCCTTTCCGTTCACAGCACTGAAGCTCTTGAAGAGCAGAATGGACAGCTGCAAGGCGCAGGCAGAGCAGATGCACTGTGATGTCATATAATGCCATATAACCTACGCAAACTACTCTAAAATCCCAGGGACCCTGTTAAATATACAGCAAGAGCAAACAAAACCAATAAATGTTTTTTTTTAATAGCTGCTCCAAATTTTACATTGATAGATATGTGCCTTATATGCTTAAGGAAATATCAAGGTAATACATTTATTTATTGTTAGTTTAAATTTATTTATGTTTCCCTTATCGCACACAGACATTGGAAGCATGTATGCATAATGACAACGGGTCACATAGTGTGAAATCATTTTAACATCACAACCACTAAAGGCCATCGTTTGGTACCTGTACTAGAGCCCCCATGGCATCTTTATACACCTCTGGCAGTAAATCCTCCATGCAAGTGATCTAAGAATGGAAAGTGTTAAGAAGAGTGGGGAGGGGGGTTCATGAAGGCCATGGCATTATACCTAATAATGAAATCCATTGCCCTAGGTTTCTGGAGGGATTGCAATAACAGCGATGAATGCAATAACCCAGAGGAACAGTGACCCATGCTAAACCAAGCAGCAATTTCACATTTTTCTCTATATTACAATGACGGTCTAATATCTAAAATATATTGACACGCTCATCCTATATTATTTTTTCCTTCTGAAACGGACTGTACGATATCTTTCTTTTTGTCTCCAGATGGTATCAGATTGTCATTCTGGCATTTGTTATATTAGGAAATCAACATATTGACATATTTTATGAAGCGCTGTGGCTCATGCCGGTGACCAGAATCCTTAGCAGGTCCGAATCAGTCCTTGGTTTGCGGTCAGAAAATGATCTAATTAAAGATGCAATTAACTAATTGAGTTTGCAAATTGTGCAGCAAAAAATGTGGGAACTCACACTCACTAAAGAAGTGAACAACCATTCTCCATCTGGTACCTAGAGGTTATTTTTATCATATAGGAGTAAATATATTCAATTTAAAAAAAAAGATTGCTAGCGCATAACCTCTTTCTGGACACAGGGGGCTCTGAGATTTTGTGGTGATCACTGACTTGTGATTAAGGGGTTAAACCTAACCGCTCTGTCCTCCTCCACCGCTCACTCACTTGGGCTAAACAAGAAAATCTATTTTTCCGTATTTTACCAAGAACGGTCTTCCAGACTAGCAAAAGGCCAATTTCTTTCCAATAACGCAGAATATCATTGTCTTCTGGCCGTACCGTCTTCACCGGAGCGGTTATCTCTTTTTAATGCAGAGTGCAGAATTTCCATGACTTTCAACGCCCGACTTAAGCCGCCGATATTATTTTCTCACTATCAGGAGCACCAAACTTGACAGGTTCACTACATTTTCAAAAGGGCACAGACATTTTATTTTCCTTTCCGCCAGGCGTCGGGCCGCAAATATAGCGAGAGAGAAAAAAAAACAGCTTGGGTCAAAGAGTTGATAAAGAGAAACTCATAAGAGCATCTAATGTATTTAGGGATCATTTCTGAGAATAACTGACAGGCACACAGAATGTTCCTCTAGAATATGTCGCTTGTCTGGATAAAAGGCTTCTTCATGAGTTGTTTTGCAATAGCTTTGTCAAAGCAGTGTGTTCAGCTCAGCTGCGGTAACGTATCTCTAGATGACTGACCACCTGTTCCATGCCTATGTTTATACTGTGCAATCTGTAACACGATGGGTTTTTTTTATGTGTGTTTAATTTTTTTTTACTACAACATAAAAATGATGGCTGATAGATAATAGAACCTTCTGTAACAAGTATGCAAAGATTGTGGTTTGCGTTTCAAATTCACCGTTTTTTGTTTTTAGGAGGAAAACTATTTGACTTCTTGTACCCGCGCCGCAGGATGTCTGTAACACAAACCACATTAACTGAATGGAAAAAAAACACACACATAGAAATGCTAAAGGAGAAATAGAGAGGTTATTTCTGAAAACCTATTTATCGCAAGCCATTTTTAATGTCACTTGGGAATGGTGTTCATATGCTACCTGAACAACAAATGCTGTTCATAGTATTTCTTGTCGTGTTATGCGCTGAAGCTGTGTTGGAAAAAGAAATGGTTGTGAATATGTAACGGCGGGATGAAGTAGAAGCCTACGCAATGCTAGAGACAAACAGGTTCTTGGTGGATTTTTGATGAATGCTTCATCACAACACTGCACTCATTTAACGCCCATGATCAGGTAGCCCGAAATGGGCCAGTCGCTTACAGGACATGATAGCATACCTGGGAAGGCCCGAGGAGTTACCCGGAGATATCTGCAGCTCTCCTGCTTTTGAGGGAGCGGGTACACAAGGGACAGGGCTAGCCACACATAAGGGAGAGGCTAACGCCAAACGGCTGCTATCCCCTACCCCAGAGAAAGAGGAGAGATCCAGAGACTCGGGGAGGCATCACTTCAAATGCTGGACTCCAGGTCAAACCAGTAGTGTTCCTAGGAATGCATGTTAGGGTCTAGGGCCCTGTCTGCTAAGTAAATGCAGGGTTCATTGATGGCAGGGATCTGCTTTGGGTTAAACTAGATCATTAGTTATTTCTTATTTATTGAAAGTGGATGTCTCATTTTGCCCAATCATACTTCACATCATATAGTTCTATAAACTAAAGAAACCTGTTTAATAGTGTTTACAGCTTATTTACCCCAATATGTTATCTCTCCGGTATTATATACGTTGCTGATTGATGTTCATTAGTTCGGGCGACCTTTGGAGGGGAAGAGGGGAGAATTTCAGGACAGGAAAGTGACATGGTCGTTTTGTCACCTTTTCTAGATACTCTGATGAGAAATAATCCCTTGCTTTTATACTAAATATCTCCAAAACAATTTATCTCCAACACAGATTGAAGGACAAAAAGTGCATGCTATAGATAGTGTTAATAAAGGAATCAATTATGCTAAAAGCTGCAACAATATTTGTTACTGGACTGAGCACAAGAAATTCTATGTGACTTGGATGAGATAATGCTATAAAAATGACCTGTACCAGAAACGAGAAGTTTTATTTCTTCATAAATAAAAACCCATTGCCTGCAGGTTTCATGGGGCATTTAGAAATTGTGAGTAGGTGTTTGAAAAAAATATACCCCATGTATACAAATCTAAAGTGTTCCTGGTCTCTCGTCTACACAAACCTGTGTGCTTTTCTGTACCGACGCGTTTCCCTGCTGTCCTACAAATTAGCTGGCACTAGCCCGTGACTTTCAGATGCCATGCCATAGCAAAGCGGGCACCTAACAGTTGCTTCTTCCAAGCTGGAGACGAAATGTCTCTTTCCTATAACATAAAACGGCTGGGACTGTCCCAATCAATGTCTCCAACCTCCACCACTTCCAGCCACAGATGAACCCTTTCTCTGCCAGTCACATATTTGCATTCATTGCAGTACGGTTCATTATCATCTGCTGTGAAACCACTAACCAGAACTGGGTTTCAAATCTACCAATTATCTACTTCAAACAAGTGGGCAAAGTACATAAAATTAGGGCAGATTTTTTTTTTTTATATATATTTTTCCACACAATGAGACCAAAATATTAATATTAATAAGATTATTGTAATAGTTAGCACATCTTTTTGCACAATTACATTTCCAAACAAGGTCTCTTAATACGCTTCTCTCCCTGTGCATTAGACAAAAAGAATGATTTTTTTATGTTGGATATAATACACTTTTACCTACTAAATTATTTTTAACAAATCACCAGTATGTTTGTTTCAAGGACATGCTGAATTCAAACAACCTACAGAAATGACAGGCATCTGAAAAACCTTGAACAGAGAAAGGTAAATGAATCTATTTCTGAATTCTATAAAACATATAATGTTCTATGTTCATGTAGTAAAAACAATATTAAATTTGCTGCAAAATACCATTTACGTCAATTTACACTAGTCGGTCAAACAAGAAATCAAAGGGTTAAATATGTCCTTATGCATTTCAAGATATGGTCTATTTTCAGAGCTGTCAACTTGCATTGATTTTTTTTGAGAGTCTCACTGATTTGGAGTCACTGATTTTTGCCATCAGGAGTCTCAGACTTCTGGAGAGACTCAAAGATAAAAATCTGTATTTTTCCATTACAATGTATTTTTTTCTTCTAGAACACTCAGATGTTATGGATTTTGGTATTTGAAGGTCAATGATATTTGACAATGACAAGTCGTCACTTAGTAATACAACATCCAGGGTCTCTTTCCATGAGTTTCTAGGGGGAAAAATCCATTCTTTAACATTAAAGTAGCAAAAAAAAGTTTTGGGAACATTAGGAATTTTCCCGTATCACATGATATGTCAGTAGTTACACAAAAGGAATGTGCTCTTCACTGCTTTCGCTCAAGCCTTTCGAAAAAAGGAGAATTTAAAATTTGGGGCTTAAAAACTTGCCCTTTGTGCATCATATCACATGCAAAGCATTTTGGATGCCATGTAAACCTCTCCCTCTGATACAGCAATGAACGGGACATTGTGAATTAAACTAAACTCACATATAATAATATATTATATATTATTGTGTAGTATTTTATACTATTTCTATAGAATTTAGCACTTCTGCAACTAAATGACCAATCAAATTACGGTATTATTCCAAGAAGTTGTGAATACCCCAAAAATAATACTTTACTTTAGTAGGGTTTTACCTTATTCATAGTTTTTGCTGGAAACCCTTAATAGTAGCATGACAAAAATCACGAACTGAAAGGCTGCTGCCATATGAATTGAAAAAAACTTCTCCGAAGTTTCCGTGCTGTTTTATGAGATTCAACCAGATCTGGTTTATTTGCCCAATATAACAGAAAGAAATGATTATCTGGGGTTAGTGAAACAGCACTTATAACCCCTGGATGAGGCAGAGTTGAAGAATGAGGCACACTAGAATCATTTTTATGTGCATTTTCCAGAAGTGGCCAGAGAGGCAGAATGGACTTAAAGATCAAAGGTACAGCCTGTCTTAAAGGCCATCTTATAATGAGTGCAAATGTAATAGGCGAGCACCAGTCTTCCCCAAGCTACAAGATAAGAAGACAACATGAATGGCAGGCGAGTGTCTAAGATCAGAAAAACACGTAGTTAAGCACTAGTGATATACACTAATAATACCGAGATAGTTTGGTGAACTTATTCCCCCACCTCCACAAATGATAGGAAAGGAGCGCTCTCCTCCCTGGGAAACTCTTGCAAAACAAGTTCTTGCAAGAAAAACATTGTTCCGGTGTATAAGTTTCTGCCAACATACATACAGTTCAAGATTTCTCAGCTCTACTTAGTATGAATTGTTTCGTAAATAGATCATAGGATGAAGAAGTTATCCAAGTAATACTTGCCAAGAAAGCTGTGCATGCCTAAATCGCCAACATTATAGGGTAAAGGTTGTCTGATTCTTCACTTTAATGCAGCAATGTGGCCAATGTGTTATTGCTACGATAAAGGTAATTAGTATTACATATATTTGTAACACAGTAGTCTTATTTTCAACATCTGCACAAAGAACTATATATATACCGGTATATATATTATGCTTCCTTTAAATAAAAATCAACCGTGAACTGATCGTAAACAGATATGATTTGCAATGTTTACTCCTTCAAATAAATATAGTATATGGTATCAAGTAAATCTGGTAACATCACGTTCTGCTCACACAAAGCAAAAAGGGAAAATAAATCTGTAGACATTTATTACGCTTGATAATCTTTCTCCAGCGTGCCGCGCAAAGCGCATCACCACAATATAATATGCCAAACTATGTTTATTAGGGAGGAAATGGAACATGATTATTTCACTTTGCTATTTTTCATTAGTACAAATGCGTTGTAATAAAATGTTTGAGATTATTTTACTAGACATATGTAGTACTTTACTTTAAAAAGTGTTAACCAAGATAGAAAATGGTATTTAACTCTGAATTTAACGTGGCTGTCTCCTTTAACTCCCAATACGTCGCTGTCGCTTTCTTTATTGGGTTAAAAAGTCAATGAAGCCCTTTAAACTACAATGCAATCAATTGGAAAGCATAGATTTCTGTTTTTGTACAATGAAGTGCGTCCTTACTAAGTATCTGTCAATTGGGTATTCAACAACGAGTCCTTTGGTTCGAATTCCAAGGGGACAAAAATAGTTTTCTCTTCACGCGTTTATCATTTGTATTATTGTACTCCGCAGCCCAACCCACATTTTGTGACCAGATCTGTGCCGTAGTAAATCTCTACACATTTATAAAAAAATAACTGGGGGATGAGGATTAATCATAGAAAATGTGTATTAGTTGTTGAAAAATAATATATATTTTTTAATTCTTTGTAATATTCCTATTTTTTTTACATTTTATTGGGTCAGCTCTCTTTGGCTTAAGTGCGAGTAGTGCAGAGGCATGAGCAGGAAGTGTACTTAAGTATGCTTCTTGCTTACATCTCTATAGTCCAGTAGAAGCAGACAGGTTGTGACCGGCAAAACTCAGCTCAGGGACCCATACTAGAACATTTGCCAGACAACATTTCTAAATGTTTGGTATCCAGTCCAAGCGAATATATTTAAATCAGATCAGTCCTCTTCCTGACAATAACTAAAGTAAAATGCATTAAAGGCCATGCAAAATGGACTCCAGTATACACAAAAATCACATAAACCAACACACAAATGTTTAACAATCTTTTTCAGTTTCTATGCTGACAAGCTACCAGTGCCTGCTTTTGCGTCACATGACAATTAATCCTTCCCAGCAAAAATATGAGTGAGGCAAAAAATTTTTAAAGAATTATTTCTGGGAAGGGTTTGGCCGTTTAACAGCACCAGAAAAGATGTTTCTAGTGCTGAGTTTAGTGACAAACATGTGAAATTCAGTAGGTTAATTTTGGTCAAGTTGGCAAAAGTTGGTAATGGGAATATTTGATCAGGTCCCAAAAACATTGGATGGTTTGACGATATAATGTCAGATCTACCTCATTATTTCAACTGACATCCCTTCCACTTGATTGTTTGGACATATTTCTTAGAACCAATATTCGTTAATAGACAACTCCATAAAATCCGTCCATGCAGCTGTTCCTGACCTTCAGGTCTATCTCTTGACAGATGCCTTACACAAACAATAGATTGCACTAAACGGCATGTGCGTTCCAAGGATGGCATTTTCTTAAAGCCGCAGATATGAATTGTATCCAGGACAATGTCACATTGAAAAGTCACAAAGAAATGTCTCTAACATAGACTACAAAAGGAGCACCGAGGCTGTAAAATGTATAAATAGCATGATGCTACTCATATGATGAATACATATATAAATACAAATAAATAATATACATTTACCAAAGCCCACCATTAAAATATTACTTGAAAAACGTCTGAAAATAGAACATTATGGCTGCATGACAACAAGCACATGCCCATACATAACCCCCATTTACTTGTTGTTTTTAATAGGATACTGGACCAGCACTTTAAGGCCAGCTTCCAACAAATCCTAGGCATGCGGACACTAAACTTCACACAAAATCATCAGCAAGCTCTTTTCCAGCTTGTGGCTTTGGGTATCTATGTATCATGCTGAAGGAGGCCAGTGGCCGCCTGAGCTGTCTTACATTTGCCCAGTGTGCCCGATAGCCTGCACTTGTGGCCCTGTGCATCACTCATCTTGAGAGAGAACTGCGGATGGAGGCACAGATCTTGGCTTCTTCACAGTCTAAAGGGTTCTGCGGCATGAAACACATAATAAATAAATGAAAGAAATAGATGAAGCAGCTGAAAAGGAATTCTCCCGCTTTTGGGAGGCTGACCTGCTCCACGGGTGTCTGACAGATTTCTCCCAATGGGACAGCAATGCCAAAGATAAAGGTGATGTCTCTCCATTCCCTCGCTTTCATTCCTTTATTTCAGCCATTATGTGATCGCACCTAATTTAACCCTCAGTCACCTTTTATTTCATTACAATCCTTACCTTTCTCTTCTCATAGTTGCCCCAAATCAGACCCGTCTATTCCCCGAAAAAAGAAAAAAGAAACCCAAAGGAGAGGGGATTGACCACTTACACCTGTCTCTTGGTGTGGCCATGTCCAGCTCAAAAAGTGATGGAAACATTTAAATACTTAAAGGGATTTTACACAGTACTGGAGGGAAGTTAATTTCAAAGGAGGAGACACGTTAGAAGTTATAATCGAAAACTAGTCAGAGGTTTAGATGCCGTGGAAGGAAGTTTGACATTACTGACAGGGTGATAGATAAGTGGAATGGCCTCCCAGGCAAAGTGGTATGCGTTAAATGAAGGAATTTAAACACGAATGGCATAGGCATAAAGCTATCCTGAATCTAAGACAAGACTTAGGACTGATTAAGGTCTGAGTGTTTACAGCAGGAAAGACTAGATGGGCCGAATTCTTCTTATCTGCCGTCAAATTCTGTGTTTCTGTGACAGGAACCCGTTGCTCGTTAGCTTATAAATCTAGGCCATACTGTGATTTCCAGCTTCTCTGTAGAATCACATAACAAAGATGATGACAACAGCAAAGAGCAGCAAAGCATTGCATAAATTATCACCATACCCTTTACCCGCGATAGTGTAAACATTTATTTCGCTCTCATCCTTTCACCTTTGAGATATGACCCCCCCCCACAATTATGTCGGCACCTCTACTCATTTGTTTTATGGAGTCCCTAATTTTAAAACCACCAGAAATATCAAGGTAATATGTCTTTTCTGCTTGCATGGGTTTTCACAAGACGATCCGTGTAGAAATCTTGCCCGGAGGCTCCAAGACAACCATGAAAATGTCAGCGGTGTCCGTACTGCGTGGATAACCTTGCAGACCCCCTTTCAATCACTGGCAAAATTTAATAAAGAAAAAAGCAAAGCAAAACGGTGGAATCACTTCTTCTTGATGACTTTTTGTTATATTACAGTGGAAAAGGATACAATAAAACTACAATAAAACTAGCAGATAACTGTTCTTTTTTTACTATACATATAAAGCAGGTTGTTTATAAAAATGTATTTTGGCAATGGATGCACTAAAACTAGCAGAGATGCTTCCTTTATTATTTACTGTTTACATAAAACATGTTGTTTATAAAGGGAAAAAAATCAATATTTCAATTTTCTTACCTCAAACATATTTTGCTAATCTATACGCAACAAGTAGTCGGGCGGCTTCTTTCCAACTTAAGCTGGACGGCGACTCCCATCATCCGCAGTCATTCTCACTCAAACAATATTGCTCTTTTTTGTTTTGGTTTTGCGATAACCTGCTTTATCAGCAAATGCCCACCAGCAAAATTACTTATTTTCCACTCACTCTCGCTGTTTAAGATGTGATGTTTATTCTATTTGGCAGCAGAATTGAAACTCGAGAAAACATCTAAAATTATAGAAAAATTGCCAATAATAATCTCTTGGGAGCTGTGGTTTATTACTTATTAAGCTTCAATTGTAACGCTGTTTATTAGAATTTGTATAAGGCATGGCAATCTCTGCTTGTCAACGTTATGAAGGTCTAAGAAAAAGTGACAAATTTATATATAGATATATATCTATATATATAGATAAGATATATCTATATATATAATATATATAGATTATATCTATATATATATTAAATCAATCTATCTAATAATATATATATATATATATTATATATATATAGATAGATATATATATTAAACACCATAAACCACCCGGAACCTATGCAGGAAGAATCAGAACTGTTTATTTCTGTCTAAATTCCTTAAAAGAAATATTAACATCGCCAATAAAATAACTATCATTCAAAACATCAAATGATTTATCCGTTAAGTCTGTATATCCTCACATTGTTCAGTCGTGTTTCAGAAATAATTTATTTTTATCCAAAAGAATCAACATGGAAAACTCAATTTGTTATTTAATAAATTTGGGGGAAATGATGTTAAATTGAATTTTGGAATGAATTTTTGTTGATAGCTGGTAAATGACATTAATTGTAATGTAACCTAATGCTGCAGCCAAGTCGTGAAGTCATTTCAAATTTCTTCCCAAAGTTAAACTGAGCTGCAGGCGTGAAAATATTCAATAAAAGTGCGACAGACAGAGCACGCGAGCAAACATGGACGTATTCATGGAAATGCTATTGTAAAAAGAAACAACATCACATGCCTGTTTACAACAAGGACCTACGAGCAACCAATTCAATCACTCACAAACCACCATGAAACACAGCATGACACACCTAACAATCACACCCAGCGTAAACCTTACCACATCACAAACTATGGGAATCCCGGCTCCAGAGCTTAGTCAACACCCTACGACACCGGAGCCACGGGGACACCGGCACAATTCCTTACAGAAGCACTTGGGGAAACAGTTATATATATTATGTACAGATAATATATATATATCAGATTTATTATATGAAATATATGTATGTATACTGCATATATTTTATTTATATGTGATATATATATATATAAATAATTGTATCATTATACCAATAATACATATACACTGATTATATATATAATATAATATTATATCATATTTATAATATATATAAAAAATTTTATTATAGATAATATATCAGATTTATTATATGAAATATATTATATATAATATATACTGCATATATTTTATTTATAATATGATGATATAAAATAATATATAAAGATAATTGTATCAATTATATCAATAATACATATACAAAATGATATATAATAATTATATATATTTTATATATATATAATATATTTATAAATGTATATAACAATTTTATTATAGATAATATGACAGATGTATTATTATGAAATATAATATATCATATAATTATATATGAATATATATATATATATATATACTGCATATATTCTATTTATAATATGTGATATATATACTGTATCATTATATACATTGTTAATAATACATATACACATATATATATATACTACATGGATCAATTGGTTTTTTCTCGATCTTATTATACCGGTGGCATTCACGGCATACTATTTAGCAGACCATCATTTATGAAACATGTTTAAAAATTTACAAAATACAGCTCCTGATAATAATCTGGATCCGACAGTAAATTTAGAAACAGAGGAAGCACAGCTGGTAAAATATTTGTTTACATCTATCCAGTTTTCATACTGTAGATGTCATTTAATTATTTAGTAGAACATCAAAAGAATACTTATATTTTTGTGTTGGGGGGGAGTCCTCTTTTGATAGTTAACGTAATTGCCTGAAGTGTTACTGTGCTGAAGAATTCATTGCAAACCTGCTAACCAACAACACCTTTGCTTGAAACAACTCTTTTGGCCTTGAGTCCTGCGCCAGTTATAAATCAATTCTCAATATATACTAAGAGAAAAACTAACCACAAAAATTAACTAATGCTGCCAAGTGTGATCAAAAAACAGAAACAGATGTTAAGTGGACATTTATTATTAAAATCTTAATAGCATTTTAAATTACAAAGTTAACACAGTGACTAGACATTTATATTCTCTATCGATTGGGTTAAAGGTATTTTTAGTTGATAGAATCACAGTATTTCATAGGTTTTTACCCCAGGGTTTTTAAAAGGGGTTTCCTAGGGTACAACACAATGGTGCAGGTCACCGTTTACGCCATTACCTCCACGCTAGTCATGATGAATGACATTCATCTCGCTGATTGGCTGCTTTATCTCACGCTGAGACAAATCTTCTCAACCACGGGGTCCACACTTTTATCAAACGCACCTATCTGACTTGGGGGAAGCTTATAATAGGTCATTTATTCGAGTTGCTATTTTAAATGTTAGCTCTTGTGGCATTTTCGCATCGAGATATGAGAAATGAATGCACCAGCATCCTAGGGTCGCCATTCTGTTCATTTCACATTAGGTGCGTGTGAATTATATGCACAACTATATCTGAAAGGTGCTGCCCATCAATATGTAGAATTCTTACAGTCGTTCAGCCTATCTTGTCTTTCCTGCTGCAAAATATCTTATTGGGTCCTTGATCTTGTCTTATGTTCCCAAAGGCTTTATGTCTATCCCGTACATGTTTAAATTCCGTATTACCCTCTACCACGTCTACTGGGAGGCTGTTCCACTTATCTATCATCAGCCCAGTGAAAGAAAACATCTAAACCTTCCGTCCCTCTCTTTTCAGACTATGATCGCGTGTCTTAACATTTTTCTCAATTCTCACAGGGGATTCTTAAGCTGAATGTTGACCAGGAGGTGGCCTTAGGAGTCTGACTCCTGGGGGCACATGTTTGACCCTGATCATGCCAAATAGATTTCAGTAAGGTGGGATGATGCTGCCGACAGGGTTATAGCTCCAGTTCACCTTCGACATGTAGGATCTCATTATATTCAGCCAAAAAACACATTGAAGTTGCTTTAAACAGAAATAAAGCAGACATTAATGAACAGCGTGTAAGGGCCCTATACAATTTACATTCAGTTTACCATAAAGCAGTGCATTGAGAAGACGGCATTAAGCGATGCAATGATGCAATGCAATGTGTTACAATGAGCGCCATTCTTCATTACTCTGTATCTCCATGTGTTTCAGCCATCTTCCTAACGGTGAGAGCACTTGCCTTTATACGACATCAACATCTATTTCAAGCAACACAGCAACTCGACCGTTGAAGCAGAGAACATGAGAACCGTATTACGGTTTTATCTGTGGTTCCACGCTCTTCTGATCCATTTAGTTATTTGTGTTCTATTTAATCGGAAAACCCCATATTTAAATACTCTGGGAAACAAAGCTCTTCTGCAGACACTTTGGGTTTTACTAGTAAAGTCTTTGTAGGGTGTAGATATGGGTCCAAAAACAAGATTGGATATCAGCCATTAGTAACCCTTATGTAGAGAGCTGCGAGGCTTAATGCTTCGTGTTTGCCAAGATTACAACAAGACGGGGGCTGAAAAGCTCTGCCTTCAATCGCCAGTCTTAGGCTATCATCGCAAAGTACTTTCTTTCCTGATACGAGGATTTAAAGAAGGTGCTGCTGGCTTGTTATCAACAAACATTTTGAACACGACTTACTTAACTATTTTGAACATTTTATATCTTAAGTCGGGAAAGGCTGAGAGTGTGAGAAGTAAATGATGTCCGAGTGACATTCATCAATGGCATTATAACAGCTGTTTAGATGAGAATGATTTCGTAATCAACTTATCCAGATAAGTGACACTCACTACGGTTAATCCGCTTGTTGAACTTTGATCAGACTATCCTAATCTTGTGAACATAAATCAGGTGGAGATGGCTGCTGAGTGAAAAACTGTGGCATTTTGGCTAACGCTGCTATCTAATCAAAGCTGGATTCCTGGAATTTAAAAAAGGACACGTAACTTTTTAGTCCAAGTAAAAGCTTTATAGATATAAAGAATGCAGATGCCTTCTTTGGTTAATGTACTTCTAGCCATATATAAAATAAAAGACATGTTTTGTAAGGAAACTTATCAACACAAATAAGTAAAATTCTTGGTTGGTGCTTGCTTTTGCTCAGGAAGTGAGAAGCGCAACCAAATATTGTTTCCCCCAGGTTACTGCACAACACAACATTTGGAAAGGTTTTTAGTTCCGTGATAGCATACACAGAAAAAAGGTTGGAATGCAGCACTCAGAGCGAGATGGTGATTAACTCACCTTATCATTGCTGCTGAGCCTCTGTTTCTTTATTTTGGATTTAGTTCCGTGATGACCCTTGTACATTTACATTGTATTATATTGCTTTAAGGGTTTTGGAAGGGGTCCTGACATGTTGCTTTTGTATGTTGGAGCATATTATAGTTTCATTTAGAAATATTATTTAAAAATATGTACAGCTATGCATGTAAACATAATTATTCTTCAGCAGAAAAGGCAAAGTAAATACAAATATTAGCTGCCATGTTATTAGATGAACTTATATTATATGTATATATTATTTATTTATATATTATATATATATATTTCATTCTCATGTTAGAGATAAGAAGGATTTCGCTAATGTATTGAAATACGAATTATCTACGTGCAGCTCCCTAAATAATTAAAGCAATCTCTGGTGCCCTAAACCTAAATTCCATGTTTAGGACAATTATTTACCAAGACTATGACGTTAAGGACCTAATTTTTCATTAAAATGTTACCTTTTGCTGTATTGTTGGGTTATAAGAACATCCAATACATGTTTGCAAGTCAGGCCAGATCGGCACAGTTCAGTGAAACCTGTTTAAGTGAAGGTTGGTTTGTGTTTAAGCTAATGCATTGTCATAGAATTTCCTCCAACATTTAAATAAAAAATTCTAGTAATTTATATTCATCCCCCAGGTAAATCAGTTTATGAGATTCTGAACTTTAATTTACGTTTAATAATTCAAATACTGACATTAATAATGTTTCCCATTTATGAAGCACGAACAGAAAGATTCATGTATGTACATACATGTAACGGTCATATTCTTATTATTCTAACTATTATTCTCCCACTCTGCTATGCTGCAGCATGTTAGCTGTTTATGCATGGAAGTAGAGCATAGGATCTTAAAAAATAATTACGCATAATCGCGCAGTTGTGCAGTGTGTTACTATATATATAAAGATTTCCATCAAATTTAATGTCTATATATATATATATATATATACATATATATATATATATACACATCTCATTTACATGGACATCTTTTATGTAATGCTGTAAAGCAAAGGATGTCTGATAGCAAATTCTTCTTAAATGCATTGCCACATGTGAAAGGCGTGTTACTTATGTTTCACACATATGGCATGCGTATATGTCTGTATGGGGCCACATTTTCTAATATCTTGTGAGTGATTAGAATCTCATATAAGTACACTGATTGTAATAATAACACTTTGATAATGAGCTATATATATATGTATATTTTCCAAGGTTTCTGGGTTACAGACAGTATAAAGCAATACCAAACAAACAAGGCAGAGATCTGCCATAGAGATCATCTGGGAAACAGGAGAACTGTACATAATTTCAGGCTTTTTGTTATAAGAAAATGAAATGTGTGCATGTGTGTGTACACGGAGGGTATGGCTAAATGAGACAATCAAGGGTCCTGTACCAATGTCTGAAAAAGCACTAGACGTGCAGGAGTATGATCCACAAATCAGCAAAATCTAAACCAGTGTTTTTCACGCTAATACCACCTCCGCTGACAAGCCTGCTCTGGTGCTTACAAATGGGGTAATTTTTTCCTATGGGGCAAGGTCTGCCAAGTGGCCATGTAATACAGTGGTACTTAAAACACATAATCAGAGGAATCTGATCCTTACGTTTTCAAGTTCTTTCTAACAATGTTATACAGTGTTAAGTAGAAACATAGAATGCGACAGCAGATAAAGAAACATTAGGCCCATCTCGTCTGCCTGTTTTTCGTGGTGTGACTGCAGTTCTGAGTACAATGAGGGCCGGGGGCTGCCCAAGTACTGGGTACTGACCACAAGTTTGAAGAACCGTGGTGTAAACTCTGAATTTAGGGGTTAATCCCAAACTATGGGATTGTTTCTTGATTTCATTGTGAACTGGTTATCCATTTACATAACACATCTTGACGAAGACTTCATAATCTGCAGGCATGTTGGTGTGTTTATTTAACCATGTCACTGATATTTAACTATGCATTATGCAGGGTCACCCTTTCCTGCAGAGTGAGTTTCTTCTGTCATCTTCATTTTTACAGCATCAGAACAATTTGTTCCAGGAGCTACAGCAACCTTTTTCTTGTGTTTGGATCTGATGGTTGCCAAAAATGCGCTGCAACATCATCATATGTAATGCATTAAGGCCAAAACAACCTTCTCACACTTTAATTGTGGTTAGTATTGTTAGTTAAAATATAGTTTGGCACGTTCTAGAAGCTTAGTGAATAATGCAATCCAGAACCCCTGCAAAATATTACCTACCAGCACCACAGAGATAACAATTCTGCCTTGTTAGTTATCACCTGATGGAAACTGATTTAATGCCTTTTGTTGGCTCTTTCAGCATCAATAAATACCCTTTCAGCAGTGTGTCTGTTATATTTCCATTTTGCTAATTAAATGTCGCTACGTGTGAGCATTATTAGGAAAACAAAAGAGAAGAATTGGACACATCTGATTACGGCCAGAAAGAAAGCAAACAGAGGCAGTACACAATTAGAGCTAATATTATTCTAGAAGAAATGCTTGAAAAATCAAAATTCCTGTTGTTCGATATCCATTTCGCCTACTGCTGAATGCAGTACTGGCCAAATTGCTCTTGAAATGCCCAAAAGGGTTAATGGGGTTAACAGTGCTCATTAAATAATGGTTGCCAAGATCATAGAATTTCTTGTTGTGAGAGAAAAAAAACTGCTGACAGGTTGTTAAACAGTATATAAAAAAATCAAGTGTTTTGCTATAATAAAAGGCAATGTGTACTCCTCTAATGAATACATATAAAACGCAGTCCTAATAAGTGCGCCATAAACATTTAGTGAATGGAGGAGTCGTACTCAAGGTCACCAGGAGACATGGCATAGCTGTTCTACACAGTGGCATGTTGGTGCCAGCAATACAGAATACGCTGCGTAATACATCAGGTTTATAGAAATCCTCTGTGGTAACCTTGTTAACCCTACGGATGCTTTTCTTGCAATGGCAGTTGTTTCTGTTAGGCCTTTTAACATCAAGAAATGACAAATAAGGTATTTTTATTACTGGCATGGAAGGTGTTAATATAACCTTTTAATGCAATATTTGCCTACTCTACAACCCACCCGCTCCCCCCATGTATACTCAATACTGATAGGACACTGTAAACAAAGGCTGTACCAGCTTCAGGGCAGTGGAGGGGTTTTCTTAACCCTGTGAGTGCCAGAAGGTCAGCAGTGAACCTTTCCTGTCACTGAACAGAGTGATCATTTCGTATGCATGACTAGGGTTAAAGTAATGGCTTACGTCCTTGTAGCCATTCCCCCCCCCAAAACAAGCCATAAATCAGACCACAAGGTTGGAAAAAATGGCCACGTATTTAGTAACACTGTGTATAAAGTGCATCAACTTTATAAAACCGTATAAGATATGTATTTAACATAGAATGTGCATCTTAACATTGTTTATACCTGTAATTTATAATCTGAGTCTTACTGCACCTTGGCAACTTTAACACCAGCTCGGTGGCGCACGGGAACTAAACCAATATTTTACCATTGGCCAAGTGTACTCTCCCCACGGGCCACTGCTGAACCGTAGGAACTGTAGGACTCTCTAGAACCCTGCCCAGCTGCCTCCCTAACAAATTATAAACCCCAAGAGATCCCACCCTTTAAGGTAAAGCCCCTTCCTTTCTGCCTGACATACCACCCCTTTAATGTGTTACACGTATGTTTTTTTTCCATTCCCCAGGGTCCAGTGACTGTATTACGTGTAGCTACAGCAACAAGTATACTGGTTATTTTCATACAAAAGAGAAATCCTTTATATCTGCTGGAATGCAGTCGATGTGAACAGAGCGCATGCTGCTGCTATCATGATTGGGACACAGTACTCCTCTTCTTTTCTATTTTTATAAATTTAAGCAGATGATTCATCGTTATGCGGAAAGTGGACACTTCCATGCAGAATGAGCAATGTCTCTGAAAGCATGTGCTTTATCACAAGCACAAAGGGCAAAGAAACCATCGTATTGAAGAAGAGTTAGCTTTTAGGGTCTATTCACATAGATGGTGCGTAGAATGTGATGATCTTGGGGTTATCTCACAGAAACTTGCAAGGTTTGAGATCAGAGATGTTTGGGGAATGGTTTGTCTATCTTGTTCGGTAGTGAAAACGCCTTCAAATATTCTGTTGTTACAGATGTATCCAGATACCCAAGACACGCTTAGTCTATATCTATTCCAGAAATGTAACACTTACATCCATTTAACTCTAAAATATGTGGCACGTCATACATTTTTTCTAGACGTCATTTTCTTTTACCTGATCCTAAAATGCTTACACGGGAGTGCCCACTTTTTAAGTATCAGATTGAAACATCCAAATTAGATAAATCCAGAGTTTTAATGCTAACGTACATCACTGAATTGTATTCTCAAAGAGAAAAATATTTCTCTCCCTTCAAAAAAAAAATAAGATTTAAGGATTCAGTAACCTGAAAAGTAGAGTATATAGAGGTGTTGGCATATAACTACGCGGCCCTATAGGGAAATAGCATATTATAGTGGATGTCACAAAGGGGAGGAGAAAACATCATGTTCTTCAATGCCATTTGCAATTATGCCACTAGAACGGATCAATTTCCACCGTTTATATGCCTGTCCCCAAATCAGTAAAACACTGTTAAGTCAACCCTTTCACTGTAAGGATGAACAGGGAATCGGTCAATGTATGTTCTCTGTTCTAATTGATACGTGGTTGCTATAGCACCGAAGGAGTTACTAAGAAGTAATCCAGCAGACAATTAAAAAAAATGAATAAAAAGTATGTGATGTGGCATTTTTAAGCACATAGAGAAAAAAAAAACGTGAAAAATACCGGCGTTTCAGCATTAAACCTGCTAGTTAAAATTAATTGGAGAAATGTCCCTCCTGTCTCTCGTTGCTGGGATTTATGTGTTCACTTCACACTACCTAGGTGGCAAACTAACACGTTTAGATGAAAGCCGTGTTCTTCGGTGATAAATCAGCAATCAATAATTTGATTGTAGCTAATCATCCTTGCTGGCTCCTAGAACAATGATTGTTGCATCAATCTTCCATCGGGACATTTAGAAAATGCAGTTGTTGCCACAATGGATTAACCGTTACATATTACAGAAGGAAATTTCTCTCTCGCTCTCCGGTTCTGCCCGCGTATGTGCGTGCACATTAATAATATCTGCTGGGTTATTTTGTGCATCAGACTAGCTGATATATTATAAATATTCTCATGTTGTATACAGTAAATATATTCGGTTGTCTCGCTACAAAGAAGTGATGAGCACAGATTCAAAAGAGTATTGTATGTGAACTGGATACCAATATGGCACTGCTATGGAACCTGTTCACCGAACAACATTGTTAAAATGAACATTTGGGCATGTGACAGCCATTGATGGACATATTCCAACATATGCACGTGGCTGATAGGGTGTTTGGTGTATTGCATGAGTGGGGCATTGGCTTACCAGCCACGATAAGATAGCTACATGGTTCAAATTCGTTACAATGTCTTTATCAAAGGAGAGAAAGGTCAAGCAAGCCTTATATTTGCCCTTTATTGTATGCGAGACACTGAATTCGAGGAAATGGAAGTATAACTGCAGCTTGTCTTGATTTAGTTAAAGATGCTGTTCCACCTATGCTGCATTCAACACTCATACAATTAAAATCAACACTGGAGACATATTTTTTCAGTTCCTAATTGTCATGGGACACAAAAGGAAATGCTGAGGTCGGTGGAGCTGAAAGTGAAAAGGCTTTTTTTACGATTTTCTGTCTTGTGTGATCTTGGACTAAACTGTCAGAAAAAGAATAAAATGCTAGTTCTGCTAAGGATTTATAGTATTAGCATGCCAGAGCGTAATGAATGGTTTGTCTAAATAGAACTGGAGAAATGTGGGCAAAGAGTAAAAGATTGTCACGTTGTATCTATATATCGATTTGGACAGAATGTCAACAATTATACTTGCGCTTCTTAAAAAAACCTCCCCTAGTTTTGCTTGAAAAGCTGGTCTTCTAAAGGTGCCTGGAAATGGTGGGGGGGGGTTTAGAATTTTGTACTCGAAAAGCATAAGTTTGGCACCATTCAGAGAACTGGATCTTTAATAAAAAAAAAGATGTATACATTAGCAATAAATGAAACAAAAGAGAACCCCTAAGGTACTCTCGGGGAAATGAAAATGAAGCTTCTTAGAAAAACTGAATGGGAAAATAATAAATTGTGAAACCAGGCAAAAACCTTCTAAATTTACTACCTATTTTCCATATTTCTCCGAAAAGATCCATTGCATAGATTTCCCAGCCATTCTCCTAAAACAGATTATAAACCTGCTTATAAATAGTTAAACATGTTCTTTGAGAGAGCTGTGGCAGGAGCTAGCATGCTAAGCCGGTTACCTAGAAATGAAAATGCCGCCTGTGACAGCAGCACGGGACGTGGTAGTTCTCCCAGAGGAGACACCGTGTAAACCTTGGATGCAGAAGAACACACTTCAATATGCTGTTTTCTGTATGGTTACTGACCCATAAACAACAATGAAGTGTAAGGGTTGCAGTTCTTCTCACCTAGTCCTTCAACGAGACGCTTGATAGGAAACAGATACGGCCTCAAATCCAATATCCAATCTTTTTGTTTAGATAATTTAAAGGAGAAGGTCATACGAAGCAAGCTGAATATCTTCTGTCTCTTCCCGACTGTGGAATATATCACAACGGAAACATAGTCTGTAACCTTATTTCCTATTCATAGCTTTCATTTTAAGTAACCCAATTTTTTATTTGATTTTGGAATAAAGTTGTCCAAAAACCAAAGGAAACACAGGAGATTTGATGCAGCCAGGCATGTAAAACATACTGGAGCAAATATTGAAAGCTTTATTTATCTACAGGATTTCTCTCCGATTTCCATATTTTTTTTTCTTTAGCACATGAATGCTTTTATAAAGTGGAAGTAGAATGGAAATGTACATTGTTCTGGGTCATTGATAACCCCCGCAGTTTATTTTTATTTTTTTTTTATTTTGCAAGAGTAATAGAACTTAGCCAGATAAGACAAGGAATAGAGTCTCAGGATTCATGTTTAATGTATTCCACTCCAAGCTAAGGAAAATCTATCTGCAGCGTAAGCATATTTCTGCCTGATTTTCTGAAGGGGCATTTAAAAAAAAAAGTTAGATCTCACTCCATCTACCTTGTAGCTCTTCAGAAGGGGGCACAACGGCAAATACAGTGTGCATCCTCTCAGCCGATAATAGCATAGGAAGGTGGTAGAATTATTAGCGTACCCTGGGATGCCAAGCTCTTTTGAAGACAAAACTATTATCATTTCAATTTTGGAGTAACCTTGAGAAAGAAAACAGTAAGAAAGGACTAATTATCAATGGTTAGCAGACATGGCAGCTTTCTGACGGTGCAGACAGTCATGAGGATCAGGCATTGAAAGAGACAGCTGGTGTGATGTTAAGAATCTGTGTGACTGCTATGCAAGGGCAGGAGGAACTTGATTTCAGGGAATGCACTTTTCGTTTTGGGTATAAAGCCTGAAGCCTGAGGAGGATTTTATGTTCTGCACCACCTTCTACCAGGACTTGATGTCAGTGGTGGAGAATACCAAAATAATAAAGGCAACATAGTCCCTTTGCCTGCATGAGCAGACAATAATATGAAACCAAAACATCTATTACGGATTATAATTATGTTATTCATGGATCCTGGTTACAAGCTTTAAAATGAAATGCTGTTGATTTACCTCATCAACTGTATTTTAAATGGCACCCGCCCAGCTTCAAGAAAGGTCGAGTCCTGACAATGGTGTAGTGACTGAATGTGGTAAGCATGTCATTTGGATCCAGTTTGTCCCCATTATGTGGTGAAATATATGATGGATTACTAAACCATAGTTCTCCAAGCTTCAGAAATCATGGCTGATTATAGCGCCTTAACGTCAATATGTAAAATTTTTGGAACGGGGCAGTATCGTTTGCCTAGTCCTGCCTAGGTTCCATCTCATTCCTCAGCACATCAAACTCTAACTGGGGTTTCCTTATACACACCACCATGCCCTTGTATAAGGGGCATGATATGGACAACTCTGGAGGGACAACCCTGGGAAGTTCCCAATTATGTGGATTGTAATTTTGGTAATACTGCTGATACATGACCAATATTAATTTATTTTAGTTACTCTTTTTCCATTTTAATATGGGTACAAGCATGGAAACCCAAATATGAACGATAAATTCCATTAATTATAAGGTTCATTCGCTTCAAATGATGTATGATGATGTCACAATGGGGCGAACCAAGAAAATGTTGAGAATTTTTTTTTTACTTTCATCCATAACATTTTTAGCAGTTACTGCTAAGGTTTTTACTAAGACAAGCCTACAGTTAATATATGGACCCCGGGCTGATTCCATACCGCTATTATACTACGAGAGTGTGGAAATTAACAAAAACATTAAAGCTGACACTCAATTTTAGACATAGTGGTAGAAGAGGAAGCAGAAGAAGGACAGGGGGGCTGCTCTTGTGAGCTTACAGTCTAGTATCACATTTTTGGCCAGGGACCTATATTATATATATATATATATATATATTTATATATTTTTTTTTTTTTTCTAGGAATTGTTTCCTTATTGAACCTAAATAAATTTTTCCAGACTATGAGCTTATATACCATGACCAAGAAATATTTATTTTACTGCATAACTGCAATAAAACTGAGAAATAATATAAATGTTAAATCATTGTATGAAACCTAATGTGTTTTGTGGTGTGCTTACATACAATGCATACAGTTTGCTATATTATAAAGTAAACAAGGCATTTGGCTAGCGGGAAGCAGGATGACGGTGATATCATGCCCCATTAGCTCTATAGTTCTGCCAGTCTGACCTTGTTTTACAGCTAATACTGCTCTTCCTAACAAATATTCTTTCAATCATATAGCTAAAGGCAGGTCAGAGGTCCCTTGATCTAAAAAAAATATATATATATACTGTATATATATATATATATATGCTTAAGTGTGAGTGTACTGCCTGTAATCCTAATGTTATGTATGCTATGTATATATTACATATAACATATTTATATAGCGTTCCAAAGAAGATATATGTATATATATATATATATATATAAAAATATATATACCATATATATGTATATCTTCTCTAATGGGGCATTATGTGTGCATATTCTTGCTAATAAAGTCTTATAGAAAGGCTCATAGCTGCTGAAAGTGTTGGAATAAAGAATTGTATCAATAATGGAGATTTATTAATAATCTTGAAGGGGAGAATATTCCCTAAGAGTCCACTTGTCCGTCGGACTAATAGAAATTGAGAAAATATGTTACAAAATACTGCTTATGTAGTATGTTGGTCACTTAACTGATTTGCTCTGCTACATTTTTAATATGAAACTTATTTGGTCAAACTTTTAATCAAAAATCCGTTTAATGTTTTATGCCAGAGGTAAGTATAACATATGCACCAATACTCCCCTGTGGTTCCGTTTAGAAGAATGATTGTTTCTATCGCCATATTTTTGTAAAGTATGTGAATAATAATGTTGGCATTTCCAATTTTCCATGTTTTTTTCCCTCTAACATTCTGTTCCTTAGTAAATCTTTTACACGGGATTAAAATTTTCATTTTCTTGAGTGATTTTTCAAGTTCTGTATTTTTTTTTAACCATATGGGAGTGAACGCACATCACGTTCTCTCTACTACCCATCCCAACGCAGCTTTAATTGCTAAAAATAACTGAGAAAACAAGGCTAATTAAAAATCTGATCATCTGTTCCATATTTTTATTTTTGCTGTACATCAATGACCTCCTACTCCCAGAAAAAAAAAAACTTCATGATTGCAAAGTTTATTTTCCGTTTTAATAGAAAACGGGTTGGCAATACCCTTTGCTGACATGGTTTCAATTCGGGAGTGTTTCGAGGTCCCTCATAATCCTAGGGGGGTTTCTTAAATTGGCTTCCTGGGACTTGTTTTCCTACACAGTGGTGCCCTAATTTACACTTCATAATTTGCTGCACGGCATGTGAGGCATCTTGATCAGCCCGAACAAGAAAATCCAAATCATAATTAATTTCTAAGGCAGCGGGGATTTAGTTATGAAGTTTGGAAGATGGAACAACAGAAGGAGGAGTGTTCAAGAGACAGCAGGTTAATGTGATTGTACTTTTTATGCCACTTTCACTCTTATTAACTGAATTTTCTTTTCATCATAAGGGAATGTCATGGGAGTTACATTAGCAAATCACCGGGCGTTTCTGAAACGCAGCTCCCATGAATTGAAGCCACCTTAACGCACTTTATCATACAATACAGACCATTTCAAAATTACCATCCCTAGTAGACACCAGGCCCAGGTTTTGGGAAAATGTTTACAGTTTGGTGCATATTTATATTCTTTGTCTGTACCAGTGTAATGTTATCGCCAATTCCTTGTATTAGCAATTTTAGTATATTTGTTTTTAATATAATTTAATATATTTATTTTCCCCTATTGTAGCAGTGCTCATGTTAGTGGCCTTGTACTGAACTATTCCCAAAAA
>VKOC01001268.1:0-11017 GCA_009364415.1 Spea multiplicata | reverse complement strand
TTTCAATATACTTCTTGGCATTGTTCTAGGCTAATGCTACAACGACCCCCCCATTGTTACATAGTTACATAGGTCTTTTTTCTTTTTTTCTTTTTTCTTTTATTGTTTGTGTCATATTTTATTGCTTGTTCCCACACTGTTGGTGGTTCTATGGTTAACAATGTTTTGGTGACGACCATACTAATTTGTGTATTTTTTCCTGGCTCTGAATGTCACATCTGGATTCATCAATACTTACATTCAGCAACACCGCGATCGGCATCAGGGGCCATGTCTGGCCCCTTCTCTGGGCGTCAACATCCACCATACACTGTATGGCGGTGGACGCCCGTTTTAAAATTGAATACGGGTACTGCATTCAACCATTCAAGTCAATGGAGCCCAGCTTTCTAATCACAATGTGATTAGCAAAATAAATAAAAAATATCTAATAATAAAAAAAAATAGTGAAATGTAAAAATAATTTCCCACTGATGTCACTATCAGGGGAACCTTCAAGTTCCAAGAAAATGTAAAAATAAATAAATAAATAAAAGGCAAAAAAATAAAGTACCAGGAGCAGTAAATTCACACCAGAAGTACAATGTGTGTAAATTCATACCTAAAGCACGCTCCCTAGCATGCAATCACTCCCTCTGCTCCCACACCAAAAAAAGTCAGTGCAGTCCTTCTGACCCTGACCATGGCTTTGAGAGGTCTTCTCCCCCATAATCATCCCCAGAGTCCTCTCATTCACTAAGCCACACCTCTCTTTTACGTGCTCCCTATAATTCAGGTATAGATCAAATAAATACATGTATATATCAAGTGAATAAGACATACAACCCATATATTTCCAGGTATACATAATGTATGGAACCATATCATAGCAGGTATGGATCAACAGAATAACACACAAAACATTATATTCCGGCGCTCGGCGTGAAGCACTGGCACCGAGACAGACGAATCGTGCTCCGTATTCTGGTATATCTCCAGAAATGCATTTTAACCCCCTATATGCCACTCAGCCCCATGATATGCCTTTTAACCCAGCATGTACTGGCTGCCTTGGCTTGATAGGAGTGTGATTGCTGTTAGCAGTTTGATATCAGCAATCACACTCCTATCAAGCCAAGGCAGCCAGTACATGCTGGAACCTGGGGATGATAGTAGTGGGATTACAGCCTCCATATGCCATGCTACAACAACCACCCCCCTTACACATCCATGCTATCACACACACACTCATTCACAAACATTTAAATACTCATTCATTCCATTAATCACACACACTTCACACATTAATCACAACAAAAACCCTCCCCCACCCCCTTACCTGAACTGCAGATCTCTCACTCGAAGACTTCTGCAGGGGACCGGCTGTACGAGCAACTTCTCTGGCCCCGCCCCCAGAGGAAGGAGGGGGGAGATAGAGTTCTGTGAGGAAGCTGCAAGCTTCCTGTCCTCCTGCTTCTAACAGAAGAGACGCTGCTCGCGACCGGTAAGCAGCATGGCCCCAGCAGACATTTTTTTGGGGGTCTGATTAGAAGACGACCCCGATTATAAGACGAGGGGTATTTTTCAGAGCATTTGCTCTGGAAAAAACCTCGTCTTATAATCGAGCAAATACGGTATATAGTTTACAAAATCATTATAGAAACCAAATGGTTTATTTTGAATGCCCAGCTTTTACTTTTTGTCTTGATAACTTAACTATGCATTGCTGATGTGCGACTCAAAAGGGGTCAAGTCTCTCCATAATGGAGATCTCTATATGTACACAAAAAATACAAAATGGGAGGCACTCTCATAAGCGTATAAATAAAGATTTTGGGTAGTTGAAATGAACATACAACAAAGCAAGAAGGTGCTCGTATATCACTTTCAGTATGTACCTGCAGGGTATGTGTGGATTCATTACTTTGTGGTATGTTACATATTAGTCATTTCAACAGCACCTTAACTATATTGTTATATGCTATGGGGCAGACTGAGAACATTCCAATGCCTGGGTAATAAAAAAAGACACAGGGTCCCTGTGGTGATGCCCCCTGTGGTGATGACTAACCATATCTATTTTTCAGTATTTGTTGCAATAAAAAAATAACTTTTAAACAGTGTAAACAAATTGTAATCACATCACATGAAATTATTATTAAATATATTTTAAATAATATCAGCAGCAATTGAAAAGTACAGTAATTCTAATCATTGATATATATAAAACACAAAATCAATCTGAAAAATATAAAGTAAATTTATTTACTAGGACATAACTGCCATCACTATATACTGAGCCTGACATTGATAGTAGTAGAGCATAACTGTCACAAATGCACTTATACATAGACCTTCATGGACACAAACAAATATACATAGACATTCCTGCTCACACAATCATACACATAGTAACTCATGCTCACACACACTTATACATAGACATTAATGCTCACACGCACCTATACTTATACACAGACAGGTACAAGTGCTTGCAGGGGTCGCCGGGACCCCTGTAGTTATGCCACTGTTTGGGCGGTGAGGGGAAGATCCATAATCTTCCCCTATATGGCCCTGCTCCTGCAGACCCAACCCCGACCCTCGAGGGACCCCCAACCCTTGTGGCCCTCGAGCCATATCTGAGTGCCCAATGAGTCAGTCTGCCCCTGTATATGTTTGTTAGGTTGCTTGGGAACAATAGGGCTCATCATGATTGGTGTACTTTAACATATTAGGGGCTTAGCAACATGACCATATTGAGTGATGGAATCCCCAATATTCATGCTTGTGATAGTTTGCTGCGTGTTTGTTTATTACTTGCTTTGTTCTAATGTATTAGATGTCTATTGAGTATCTTTAAATATTTCACTTTGCATTACACAAGGCCCTTCTTCTTGAAGGAAAAACATATTGGGTTTCCTGTACCTTGTGGAAATGCCTAAACTCAGCTTCCTATTTAACAAATAAAGCTACTCAAAAGGATAGAATTGTCAACGCTCATAGAATCGGTTTACTTGTCTCTGCTGTACACTAGGGGTTAAAATTCTGACAGGACAACTTTCTGGTAACTATATTACCAGAAGGTCAGTGCTAGGAATATTGAGTAAGGGTCTTCCAGTCATAGAATCTACTCTGCTATATCTCAGAGTGGATTTTGAGATTATGGTGCTTCAGTGTAAGAGAGCCTGGGATAAGAAGGATGAGTATTACTCTGAATGAGTGAGACTTGACATCTGACTGTGTGAGAAGAATGAGAAAAGACATTGTTCAAAGAATGAGCTCCGGCAGATGAACACAGATGAAAGGAAAAGCAGCGTCGGGAAGAAAAGATAGGAGGGGGAGAGAGGAGACTGACATTAGGCGTATTGATTGGTAATAGGCAGACGGTAACAATGTATTCCCTAATTAGTTGTTAAATGCCATCCTACAATAAGGTAGTTCACTGTCAGGACTCTGGTGATCTGTAATTCTGATTGATCTTATTTTTAAGACCATGATTTCTCATGAGGATAAGAATAAATGGGAGAGTCTTAGAGAGTTTTACAGCCTCTATAATTTTTTAAAAAAATTAACCATTTGAAGCCCATTATTCCTGCTTTATAAAAATATGATTCTGCAATGTTGTTGAGCATTCTTGGGCTTCTTACTACTGTAACTGACTAACCTGATTACTACTTGGATGCTGATTGGGACCCCTACTCATTCATAAGGCCCTCAGCTGGACATATATATCTAGATACCATACGATTCGAGTGATTTTATTCTGCTGCACAGCTGACAAGTCATTTAAAGAAACAGTAAGATTTCAAGGCCATTGCTAAAGGAGGAAGGATTTACCTGTTCAGCCTGTGAAATTGGTCTTTCAGACGGCCGGTCTTTAAAACACCTGAGACAGACTGAAGGATCTTTTTTTTTTTTTTAGTTACAATCATGATTATTGTACACCTGTTGGTAAAGTAGACTCTTACATCCATTTGAGACAGGGAGAATATGATAGAAATCTGACCTCACACTTACCTTGAAAATTAACAGATTCCTTGCATCCTTTCCTCATCTCTTACTGTCAGCTTAGTGTCTCCTGAAGTGCACCTTGGAGACAGAGTTTCCATGTATTTAAAATTGAATGTTGTTTGGAAATGACTTTTATTTTCTCCAATGCCATACTGACAAGGTTTTAGAGAGCTGGCCTTGACATCCTTCCAAATATGAAACCTTTAACAGACTAAAAAGATTCTATAGATTAAAATACTAAGGCTGCAAATAAATGGCCCCTATAAAGAGAAGAAACTGACCATAAGATTCCATGTCTCTTTGAGAGATTCCAGGTATAGCTACTGTCCGAAGATGGATTTTATTGTCAAACTCATCTCGGTTCTTCTAATTTCATCCTTAAGACACTAGCAGGAAAGACTTGAATTTTACATAATGCAACCCTTATCGCCAAAGATCTCATGACCGTCTGGTCCTCATCCAGGCACTAAAGCATGTATTCTACTTAGTGTTTGATCTTCGTCAAGATACAAGGGTTGACCCGACTGACCAGACTAAACTTTACTCACGTGCTCCTGCATGCTAACAGACATGCAAAAGCATTTGACTTTACATTTTGCAACTAAGGGCATGGGGGTTGAATCACACAGAGTTTGCTCTACATCGCATTTGCTGCTTGCAAGTAACTTGTGGGTTAATGATTCATCAATTCGACTTTCCTACAGTCGCGTATATAGGCACCAGGTGCATTTTTCAGTGAATCCAAATGCAATTTGGCAATAGCAAATTTGTAGGCTGCCGTTTAGTCCAACCCAGACACGTATGCTGTTGCATTTCTGCCAATATCGATGTACTCACTGTTAAGTAAATAGACCATCCATCCATTCCCATGACAGTAACATTAACTATGTAGACATATATTAAGATTCTGGTACGAAAATATAATTACAGATGCAGGGCAGGCATATATAATACAGGAATAGATCATACTGTGTATTTTAGTGCATACTGTATTTTTTTATACAACGAAACCAGAAGACTTGACTTACAGGATCAGTTCAGGTATCCACCTGTGCACCTGAATTAATCTCAAAATCTCAACAGACAAGAACCTCTTACTTTTATTTCAAAGGTACAAACGAAAATAATGAAGAAAAAAAACCTGTAATACTTGTGTACAAGAATGTAAAGAAAATATTTTAACCATTTTTATTTAGCGGATAGGAAGGCAGAATGAAAATGCAAAGATTTATCCTGTGTCCAAATGTTATTAAATGAAATATCTTTATCTTAAACTCTTTATAGAGAATGGCTTTATTCCTCTCTAGGGGTTGCTAGAGGAAACATTGTGATCTAAGTTTCCTTTCCACTGTAATAGGGAAAAAATATTCAAATTGGAACTTGCTTTATGTAGTGGGACTTTTTCAAACCCCCTGTGCTGTTTGATACCGAATAGAACTCTTTGAGAAAGCAAATAAGTAAATAAAAACTAGAATAACATTTCTAAACCACGCCGGAAAGAATAATTCTGAATGTAACATCGATATTTCTTTACAACAAAAAATAAATATTGTGTAAACTTTCTAGGCTCTCACTGCACAAAATCAATAGCTTTATAATTAAATATTGTATATTACTGTCACTTTCAGAGGCAAAGAATTCTGCTTACTTATGCATTTCAAAGTGCTTTTATGCATGTTGTTATAACCAGCATTTTTCATTAGCTATATTCTTTGTCCAGTTTACCCTTTACACTCGGTAAGTGCCCAGACAGCTTTTATGATAAATGTAAAATTATCATGTTTTAAAGATAAACAATGCATTATTTATGCTGTTAAATGTTGTATAGCATCACAAGTACCAAACAGTGCCTCATGCCAAGAGTGTCCCTTATGCTATGGGGGTATATGATATATTGCTAATTTTATAACAAGACACGGAGGCTCCTATTGCTTAACTCTTTCTTTACTGGAACAAATAGCAGCAAGGAAATTTAACAGAAAAAATAAGAACAGTATATGGCCCCAACAGCCAATCATCACACAGTATACAGTATAACACAGGTCTCCTCCCGGAAATCCGCCTCTTTCTTTGCTGCTCACTGGATCAGATAAGTATCATCCAGTGTATTTGCTCTACAATTGCTCTATATACCGTTTTTATTTGGTTATATATATTTTCTGCTTGTTTCCTGGTCTTGGTTTTGATTTATCGTATTTATTTTATCGTATTTATTCATTTTTATGCTCGTTGTTTCCTTGGTTTCCCTTCGGTTGCGATTATTTTATGTGTTCTTTGCCCGTTTCGGGTTATTATTCCAACTTATTTTACTTACCTTGGTCTCCCGATATGTTCTACCTTGCTGCTTCCCTCGTTATGTGGCCGGCGTAGTTCAGCCGCGGTTTGTTCTCTTTACTCGCGTCTCTCTGAGACGTTTTTCTTGTTTGACCGCGCATGCGCGCGGCTGCCGTCTTCTCCTCAGGATCTTCGCGGTTTTCATTTACACGCGGTTAGCTATTGCTCGGCGGTCTTGCAGTCGTTTCTCTTCCTCCGGTCAGTGTTTTTTTGGTGCACCTAGGCAGGGGTAAGCTCCTAACCTAGTGCTCTTGTCCGGACAGTTTGTTTTGTCTTCTTTTTTCTCCAAATTTTTCATTTAAATCCCGTCCACAATATTATTTGAATATCAATTTAAATATATATTTAAATATATATCTTATTATTTTCTTATTGCCCGGCTGTTACCATGCCCAAACCTATTATAGATGTGCCTTCTCAGGCAGATAATGATCTTTCCTTCAGTGAGTTTGATTCAGAGCCTAATATGCCTGTGGCCAGTGGGAGTAATGATCCCCATCCTTCTTCTGGGCCTCATTTAGATTTACAAAAATCCGTTTCTGATGCCATTTTGGCAGCTATGGGGTCTATGACTTCTACTCTATCGCAGTCAATTGCCCAAGCAATCAATACATGTGCCCACCAAGGTATTTCGGCACCTCAAAAAGTTACAGTTCATAAAAAGGCTGTCGCCAAACAAAAGCACCTTGACCCCCCGACCTCCAGAACCACTGAACATGGCGATGTCCATACCGCCCTAGATAGCGTGACATTAGCACGCAAGAGAGCCTATCCGCGCCAGGCAGAACGGGCACGGCGGTGAAAGTGTGCTAAGACACTCCCCGAGGACTCGGATTCGGAGCTTGACTCCGCTGAGGAGGTCGTATCACCTGAGGATTCCTCTGATTTCAATGAGGATTTGGAGGAGGAACCTTTTGATTCCTTGGAACCAGGTTCCCCCAAACAAGAGGACCCTAGGGTCTCTCACCCTTCATCCTCACCAGGGATTCTTGATCCTCAGGGTGACTGCCTTTTTGACCCGGAGAGTCTTCACCACCCTCGCTCATCAGAATGGGTACCATCTTCCCATATTGCCCAATATCTCGAAAAATGGGTCAGACGCCCTTTATCTAAATCAGCGAGAAATAAATTACGGGCAGAATGCCCACGTCCCATTGTCCCTAATAAGGTTTGTGAAACCCCTTCCGTGGACCCAAAAATGGTCCAATATTTGGCCAAATCTGGCTGGAACCCTAGGAAGGGTTTAGAGTCTGCTCTTAAATCATGCCAAGATAAACACTTGGATGTGTTTGGCCCATTAACTAAACTATTTGAATTGGCTTCTCATGCCAAAGAGAAAGGGGAATCTGTTGACCCAGACACCCTCTTGGGGTGGATCCAACGGGCTATTTGCATTGCGGGGAATGTGAATACGTCCTTCTGCATTGAGAGACGTAAGGCCATCCTGTTAAAGGTGGAGCCAAAATTGGCCAATCTCGTTTTGTCAGAGGCAGGAAAAGATGCACAAGGCCTCCTTTTTGGAGATTCTTTCATCAAAGAACTGGGACAATTTGTTGGGGCTTTCACTGCGCTAGACAAAGCCCAGTCATCAATGAAAAGAGTATTTAACCCTCGGGTTTCCTCCAGGGCCGGCAGATTCAGGGGCCGTCTGGCCGGCCGTAATGCATTCAGTTCTTCCGGAACTTCCAGAGGCGCCTTCACACAACTCCCTCCTCGTCGGGAGTTCAAACAACCCTCACCGTTCTTCCCTTCCCGAGCCAGACCGTGGCGGTCCAGGGGTTCCGGAAGAGGTCATCGACGTCCCTATGGTGAGTACACGACTAACCATCCCTTTTTTCCCTCTTCAGGTGGGCGGTCGTCTCCGTCATTTTTTCCAATCTTGGATGGAGCTTACGGCAGATACGTGGGTTCTAAATTGTGTCCGAGGTTACACGATAGAACTGACCTCTTACCCGCATCAGCGGATACTTCCCTCTCCTATTGTGTTTTCCCAGCAGGATCAACTGCTCGTAGACGCCGAATTGACCTCTCTGAGGAACAAAGGCGCTATAGAGGTGGCCTCCGACGAAAGTCCAGGTTATGTCAGCAACATATTTCTAGTCCAAAAGAAGGGCGGCGGGTTCCGTCGGTAATCAATTTGAGATCATTAAACCTGTTGGTTCGTTACAGACATTTCAAGATGGAGGGGATTCATCTCCTTCGCGATTTGTTATTACGGAACGATTGGATGGTGAAATTGGATCTGCAGGATGCCTACCTCACGGTCCCCATGGCGGAGCGGTCGAGAGATCTCCTTCAATTTTACTGGAAAGCGCGGAAATGGCGCTTTACATGTCTTCCGTTTGGGCTCTCGTCGGCTCCTTGGTGTTTCACCAAGTTGCTTCGTCCTGTGGTATCGTGGCTTCGCACGCAAGGGGTGAGACTCATCATTTATTTGGACGACATCCTGATCATGGCTCAGGATCGTCATACTCTACTATCTCATCTCCACTTGTCAATTTCCTTCCTTTCGGAACTAGGTTTCCTCATCAACGAGGAGAAATCCTGTATGACGCCTTCCCACAGGATGGAGTTTCTGGGATTCATGGTGGACGCAGATCTAGAAATGCTCAGTCTCCCGACTTCCAAGATTCGGTCTATTCGCAAGGAACTGACTCGTGCTCTACGGCGCCCGGCCATCTCGCTTCGTTTCCTGGCCAGGATTGTGGGTCTGCTCACATCTTCGATCCAAGCGATCTTTCCGGCTCCGCTCCACTATCGGGCTCTCCAACGTTTGAAAATCGCTCATCTTCGCGAAGGAGCCTCCTATGCAGACCTGGTTTCTCTGGACGCGGATTCGAAGGTCGAGTTGCGATGGTGGATACGGAATCTGGAAGCGTGGAATGGCAAGGCCATTGTCGGGCCTCGTCCGGATTTCACCATCGATTCGGATGCCAGCCTTCACGGTTGGGGTGCTCATTGCGAAGGTCTCACTACGGGAGGCAGGTGGTCTCCGGAAGAAGCCGGTCTTCATATCAACTCTCTGGAGTTACTGGCCGGGTCCTTCGCAGTCCGCAGTTTCTCCAAGGATCATGCCAACGTCTGCATCAGACTCCGGATGGACAATGTTTCGGCAGTGCGATACGTCAATCATTTCGGCGGAACCCACTCCAAGTCCCTGACAGATCTGGCTCGACACTTCTGGGACTTCTGCCTCAGCAGGAACATTGTGGTCCAAGCGAAGTACCTACCTGGTTTGCACAACTCGGTGGCCGATTGGTTTTCTCGATATCTACGGGACTCCAGCGATTGGAGATTGGATCCAGAGGTGTTCCGTTCTATCGCTTCGATCTGGGGTCCTTTTTGTACGGACCTGTTCGCATCCAGACTCAACACGCAGCTTCCACGTTATTTCAGCTGGAGACCCGATCCGGAAGCGTTGGCGGTGGATGCGTTCGCACAGGATTGGACCGGGGGCACCCAATATGCGTTTCCCCCGTTTTCCATGATACCTCGTACCTTACTGCAGATTCGACGCCAGGGTGTTCGTCTGGTGCTCATCACCCCGCTTTGGAGGTCTCAACCATGGTTTCCTCCACTGTTGGAGTTGTCGGTCGATCCTCCCAGATTGTTACCCCACTCACCTCTTCTTCTGCTGAGTCCGGAGGGTCATTCTCATCCTTTGATTCTGGACGGGTCGCTACGCCTGGTGGCGTGGCTGCTTTCCGGGGACCTTGGTCATTCCACGGTCTTTCGGACACGACTTCGCGACTCTTGGCAGAGTCATGGGCCCCAGGAACCAGGAAGGCGTATGGATCAGCTTGGCGAGTTTGGTCTGGTTGGTGCTTGGCTAGGGACTTGGATCCCTCTTCTGCACCTCTGAATGCGGTTCTTCAGTTTCTTTCGTCTCTCTTTGATGAAGGCAGGGCTTACCGTACCATCAACGTCTACAGGTCGGCGATTTCAGCGTCTCATGATGGCTTCAATGGTAGTCCGGTAGGACAACATCCGCTGGTTTGTCGATTGATGAAGGGCGCCAGGCTTAGCAGACCTCCCCGCCCTCGGTATTCGACTACGTGGGATGTTTCTTGTGTCCTTTCCTTTTTAGCTTCTTGGCCGCGGAATGAGGACCTTTCTCTGAAGGATTTGTCGGCCAAATTACTTACCCTGCTATGTCTAATTTCCTGTAAGAGGGTAGCGGATGTTCGTGCCTTGGATATTGACAGTCGCTCTTTTGACCCTTCGGGGGTTACTTTTAATATTTCCAGGCGTACTAAGACCTCTATCAAGTCTGTTTCTTACCCGGCGTTTCCCTCTACTCCTTCATTGTGTCCTGTTGCCTGTCTTAAGGAATATGAACTTCGCACAGCTCCATTGCGTTCGGGCTCTTCTCCCAACCTTTTTATTTCCTTCAAGGCTCCTTTCGCTCCAGTTTCCTCTACGACCTTGGCCCGATGGTTGAAGAGAGTCCTGGGTCTGGCTGGAGTGGACACCTCTGTGTTTGGGGCTCATTCCTCTAGATGTGCGGTGGCCACGAAAGTCATCAGTCTTGGTGGCCGCTTAGAGGATTTAATGAAGGCAGCGGACTGGTCCAGGTCGTCTACTTTTAAGGAGTTTTATTTTCGACCTTCGCCGCATATGTTTGTTCCTATTGTTGCTCAGCTTTGAACTTGCAATAGGAGCCTCCGTGTCTTGTTATAAAATTGCATGATTT